>JAVTVY010036275.1:0-15968 GCA_036873755.1 Hanleya hanleyi | reverse complement strand
ATTATGTCTAAGAATAGGGTTCTGTGCTTCACCCTGTATCTCCTAAACTAGATTCACCTCGCTTGAATACCGGCTATATTCTGGAAGGTTACTTCATAAAGCACTGGTATGATGGAGCCACTACCCCCAGGATGCAGCCCAACCTCTTATCTCCTAAACTAGGTATTGCCTAGCTTACATCGTAACAAAATCATATGAAGCAGTGAGATTAGATGCATCCCAAATCCCCATCTGATGCATTGACCAAATGGTATCTACATGTACATGCATATTGGGGTTTTCAGAAATACTCATTCCATTTGGTAATTATACAAACATTGGGCCCTGTGGGGTTCCCGGGGATTGACCTGAGGTGTCATTGTGCACACTCCAGGTCATGGTAAGAACAGGCCTCAGCCCCTCAAAGAGCTTGTCGTAACAGGCGACTAACTGGGTGCACCCGTGTGGTTTCCGGGTGTGAAAAGGAATAGGAACCAAATGTTGTGATATGACTGAAATAGTGTTAAAAGCAATGTTAAATCATATTCATTCACTCACTCAAACATTGGAATTGACTGTTGAACACTAAATCCGCGCATCATATGCATGCTGAGATTGTGGAGTTCAACTAACTTTTGAAATGATTCCATGCCAAATACAATTTTTCATGTATTTATGTACTTTAGGTACCGTTTTTACCCCTCAGGCTAAGGGGTATTGTTGTCACCCCATCTGTCCATCTGCCTGTCTGTCGTGCCATCTGTCTGTCCATTTATCCGTCTGTCCATTTATCCGTCTGTCCGTCCTCTTTTCCCCGAAATCCCACATCTTGAGAGCTACTGAAGGCAGGTCGACGAAACTTCTGTCCAATATATAATGTAATCTGTAGATGTGCCTTTTGTATGTTTCGTTGGTCAGGTCCTCGTCCGTCTGTCTGTCCGTCCACTTTTCTGTCCATCTGTATCATGGTTTAATTCCAACATTATGTATTATGGGCCTTCTTGTGGAAGTTTCTAAAATCTAGTGGTGGTCAATTCATTTACATAATAATTTCCTTGTTTTCAGAAATGTTTTGTTTCCATTCTACTTCCAAAATATTCATGGAATGTTGCAAGCATTCTACCTGATCTCATAAATCTACATATTACATGCACCAACTGCAGGTGGACAGGGGAGATAACCACATGGAGAATTGTGTAGTATAATGTACTGGTAAATGGACATGTAGCGCAAGTTTAAATCATTTAAATCTACAATTTAAATCTCCACAACTGTTTCTGCTTGTGAATTACCATTTACCAATTATTCAGTTGGCTTTAATTATGCTTCAGTTGTAATTTGTGAAATTTCCACATCTTGGAACACTTTTTTATAGTAGTTTGGTATCCATTTGGGCCACTATCAGCAGTTAACCTTATAGAACCTTTATGGTATACAGAGGCTTGATCTTTGAATGATGCACTGAATAAAGCCAATGTTTACTTGCTATAATATCTTCTGGATATATGTATGAAACTTCAAGATGTATTAGGTGTGCATGAAATAAATCCAATGTGATAACGAAAGTAATTTGTGTTACATGTACAACAACAATAAATTGTATTACATCAACAACAAAATGTGCCCTCACCCCCGATAAATGATAGCTATTCTATGAAAATGATGAACTATATGAGAACAATACAGCATTCTCTTTGAGATTTGCATAGAAGTCCCAGCGAAAGGAAAACTATGGATAGAAGCCCCAATGGGCAAAAGCCTCATCCAACACGTAGTTTCAGGCCAGGGTAATAAGATCACAACTCTACCAATTTACCAATGTATACCCACCGTACATAGTATACTGGATTCCGATTGTCCATCCGTCCTTCCATCTGTCTGTGTGTCATCCATCTTTTTGTCTGTCTGAAATTCATTTCCAGGCAATAACTTGAGCACTGTTCAGTGGATTCTTCTCAAATTTAGTATGCATATACCATTCCATTCTTTTCAAATTTGGTATATATACATGTACCATGCCACAAGATGTTGCTTGGGCTGGACTGTTAAGGGGCTGAGGGGTTGTAGCACCTCTGGTGCCTCATGTTGAACTTTGTATTCTGTATAATTACTGACTGTCGTTTTCACTGTATTTTTCCTGCAGATCCATTTCACTGGGCTTGGCTGCCGATGGCTAAAGTTCCATTTTCTCAGGAGATTAAAGACCTGGTGCTTTCCAAGATAACTAACTTGAACTTTGTTCGTGAACTCTGTGATGACTTATTTGACCTATTCAGTGTAAGTTATCATAAATCTGTTTTGGGTTACATACATTGTACAATGTTCAGTCAGTGTTAGAATCAGTGTATTGGGCCACATAATTGCAATGATTAAATAACAGTTGTGGGTCACATATTTGCTTTGTTTCAGCATGCATTTGGAGCAACCAATGCAATGTTAAAATCCATTTTGGACCACATAATTATCTGCTGAGTTTGGACCAGATGTCCGTCACTTTATTCATTGTTTAAGTCTGTTTTCCTAGCTGGCTCCCACCTTTGCAATGTAATAGACCTGTGTGGTCGGCCAAGTAGCACATTATGTGGTTCAAAGCTATAGTAGGTTACAAAGAGATAAATCTGGAGACACAAGGTCATCTATCTGCAATGGTCGAGGCTAAATGTAATAATAATAGTGTTCTGTCATCTGCACATCGATTTCTGTATGTGGAGTTTCTACTGTAAAACCATTGTTTAGAGCTATCATCTGTATTTGATGTTTGTGTGTTAAGCTAATGATTGCTATTGAACTTCAGACTGACAAGGGATTTGACAAATCAACCTTTGAGAAGCAAGTGTCAGTTGTGAGAGGCCAGGTGAGTAGAAATGTATGAGGATGAGTTTGTTAAAAGATGAAAATATTCTATCCAGGACCATATCTAGGGGAAGAAAGTGAATAAATATCATCTACTGAGTTTTCCACATGATTACATTTGCAACATTTGTAGAGATATTGGAGTTGAAGGTGAATAATCTGTAAAGTTCAAGTAACAGTGTCTGAAATATAAGCTTATATCAGAACTATATTGTTGCATCTCTTTGAAACATATTACTAATATTGAGGTAGTTTCTTCCTCAGAGTTGAATTAGAGTTGTGGAATTTCATTTCCCAGCATGCTTTTGTTCAGGCGTAATTCTATGAACACTTATCATGCTCTTTGAATTTATTTTCTTTGACAGATTTTGAACATGTCTCAGGCCATGAAGGATGGAAAGTCGCCAGTGGAGCTCGTTGATATGCCTGCAGTGACCGTGGCTAGAAACCGGGGTGACTATGGGAAAGAACGTGTACGGCGGACTGATGGTGAAACTTACACCCAAACGTTTTCATTGAAGACACCATTCTTCTCCTGTTGGTGATCATTTAAGACCGGATTCCTGAAGTGGCATGATTTCCTAGAAAATACTTGAATTCCCCTTAGACCATTTCAAGGCCTTGAAAACTTGATATGGAAAAGGTCCTTGAAAGTCCCTGATTTTACGTTCAGGCCTGCAAAGATTAGAATAAAGAGATGGCAAATTTGTGCAATTTAATTTCATAATTGGTTTTCCCAATACACTAGGTCGTTGAAATTTGAATTTGAGTCCTTCAGAAGTTCTTTAAAGTCCTTGATTCTTGCTACCGCTCCCTCAAGAAGCATGTACATGTATTTATGGCTATGGCTACATTGAATCCCAGGGTCATAGTATAACCCCTCCCTTCTGTGCATACTATGGAACCTCGTTCAGTGCATGGAAGTCTGACAGGAGGTGATAAAAAAGAAGAAAAAAATGTGTCAATTTATGCCACAGCCTAGTCTCAGTTCTGAGGGGATAGCTGTGGCTTTTGCGACAGTGATGTTCACCAAACTGTGCATTTCTTGCTGTATTTGATTAGCCATGAATGTTTTGTTCGACAAGCTCTCTATTTTTTTGACTGAAATTTATATTTGTGCACAGGAAATTCACCCATAATTTCTTGACGTTTTAAATAAGGTCCAAATTCTCCAGTACCACGATTTACTGATACAAACTTTGGTAATGTTACCATTTTCCTGAATAGTGAAACATTCCATTCACTTGGGAAGGGGGTGGTGGGTGGTGGGTGGTGAGAATGCATTTTGTATTAAATGTCCTTGGGATATATTCGGTGCTCAGATCATTCAGTAATCTTACAGGGTGAGAGTAGCTATCAATTATGCAAGCACAGAACAATGTACAAAAATTATATTGACTGTATTTCTCTGTCTACTGTATCATGAGGATTGATCTGAATATTTTTATACAAATCTTGTTTTATTTGTCATGTTTGGGAGTTCTGTCGATTTGAGCATCTAAATTACATTTAATGTAGTCATAACAATAGATTGAGCCATGTGATATGGGGCTATATAGTACCAGGTCTGAAGAATGTCATTATTTCCTTGTTCTAAATTGTGTGTTTACTGAGATCTCAGCTTGTGATGTGAAATGAAGATAAATTACATTGTTCTTAGCGTTTGTACATGATTGATCGTATTATCATGATAACATCGCCTGTACTTGAGCAATATAGTTAGTATGACATTTTCTCACTGTTATTTATTATTGAGATGAGTGAAAATGTTATTAAGACGTATTTGTTACTTCATTTCTTTCATGAATATTAGTAATTCTGATATACATAAATGTTTAGAGACTTGATTTGTTAATCAAGATGCTTGTTGCAGTATTGTTCTATCAGGTGCAATGTTTTATATATAATGCTAGTCCTGATTTGACAATGTCATTTAATTGTCCTGTTGCTTTGTTACTCTTCAAATGTGTGTAGTTTAGTCGCTGGCGATTGGCATCCTAAGGGTGATGGTTTTACCAAAATGTTACCAGTAATTCTGTATTGCTTCCGATACCCATCTTAGTAATTCTGTATTGCTTCCAATACCCATTTTCAAGAAAACTTGGCAATTGTATGCAATTCAGTTACTTTGTTAATCACTGGATTGTAGTGTTTTGGCAACATGTCTGCCAATAGATTATTTTAAATGATAGTTGTGGAACCGTATTATCTTGTGATGAGTTTAACAAAAGGTTTTGAAATGTGCATTCATAATGGGAAAAATTTACTATATGCCAACCAGATGTCAAAGATGGGGGCAAGTTTCATCTCTGATATGTGAATTAATGGAGAATTTTTGCGTATTCTGCCCAAACTTATTCCAATTGTACCATATTTCAGGAGGCAGATGTCATCATGGTTTATATTGTTGTACTCAACATGTTTACAAAGAAGTCACTTGTCTGCTTGTCTCATTACGTCCTTGTTAGAATAACCAAAAGTGGCCATCTGTGACAGCGATGTTACAAACTTTCAGTTATCTTCTCCTGAAACCACTGTGGATCATTTTGTGAATTCCATACATGCATACAAGTGTATTAATTCAAGTAAATGTTTTAGATTTATATATTTAATAGTTCTTTTTGCTATCAAATTTTTTGATATATTTTGTTTTATTTACTTGACATATACATAAACCACTGATGTTGACAGTATGTTTGCGATTAACTATCTCTTTTTATGCAAAAGTTTTTCAAACCATTCCATTGTAATCACTGGCAAGTTTTACTAAAATGTACCAGCTTATTTTTCAATGTCACCAAGGAATGATACACATCAGAGTTCCTACCATATCTTCTCCAGCCAGAGATAGGCACTGCATAATACACAAAGGAGGAAACCTCTCGATTTTCTCTACATAGCGATACCATACCCAGGGTCAGCTTCTTGATTGTACATATAACAGCGAACAGGTTTGGATCATTTTTATACACCCGCCAAAAATGTGGACATAAAAGTAAAGTATGAAATTCAACCATGTTAACAAATTGAGCTACGAATTGCCCACTTCAACTGTTTCATTACAGATATCAGTCATTATGTATACCATGTATAACATTATGCCATGGCAAACATATTAATTTTCAATATGTGGATTCTGCTGTTGTAGATTGTGCATGGTGTTCTTTGGATATCAAACAGCCCCTATGTCCACAATGCAAACATGTAGTTTTCAGATTGTCATCCGATATGCTTTCAGAAAAATATAGTCCGCACAGTTCTGTTTTGGTTCACAGATTACTTGGCATCAAGAGAGAAAAATCACTGTTGATTTTGGGGTGAAAAGGTCAAGGGTCAATGAATTCCTAAATAAGGCAATGTTGTATTTTGGGAAAGCTAATTCTGAAGTTCCAAAATTCAAGTGTGTTTCTTGTGTGGAGTATATTCTTGCTGTCTGTCCTATCTGTGTGAGCACTCTTGTGTGCATATCTCATCAGAGAGAGGTTCAGCCTCAAAATCTAAACTGAGATGATTTCTCTGAAACGCCACAAAAGTTGAATGTACAACACATTTGTCCACAAAACTAAAATATAGTAGATTGCCATTCACAAGAAAATGGACGATATGGCATTTCAGGCCTACTTTTCCACAGATCACTCAAGCGTATACACCCATGAGGTGCTTCAGCCCATGGCTGCAGATGTTCACTATTTATATTTGTGAGTGTTGTTAAATTTGTGTACAAGGCATAACAATAATGGATTTTAATTTATTGACTAAATACACACACTAAAACTTTCCTTGATCTTCTTCATATATTATGGTACAGTACATGTCTTATCAGCTATGTACACAAGAGTTATCACACAGCAAAATATGTTCTGCATTATATTTTGTCTATGCTCAATTCATCCGCATATGACGAATATATCCCCTAATCTCCCCGCCAATTCATACATTGTACCCCTGCTGATTCATAAAGTATATGTACCTATTCACTGCAGGAGCCCTTTCAACATCCAATAATCAAGGACCAATGCTCTTTTGGATATTGTGTACCCGAGCAACTAAAATAGAAGGGATAGTCATCTTTAGACATCATTTCTCAGCCCGAAGTTCAGATTAAATGTTGATACAATTGGGGGGGGGGGAAGGGGGGTACAGTATAATGTAACCAATGAATGGCTCAGATTTTCACTTCCTTTATGCGGTTTCACACCTTTCTGATGCAGCTAACAACTCATTATGCAGAAGTGATACTTCCTTTTCACCCAGTGTCTCTAATGTGCAATGTTAATTCATGTCTCAAAATGTTTTGTATCAAATTTCAAATGTGCAAAGAGTCCGGGAAGTTCAATTGCCAGCTACATGTAACACAGCTTCATCGTAGAGTAGGCCTAAGTGGCGCCAGACTGGCAGGCATTCAATCTGATTAAGAATAGTCCCAGAAACGGATTCTCTCATTTACGCCAGAGTGAATCTTTTTCACTGTAAATCAGATTGGAAGGCATCATACAGTACAAAGACTGTTTGGCTGATTCAAAACCAGAGTGAGAATTTTTGTCTAGTATGACATTCCCAGCTATCAACCAATCAGCGTTAGTATGAGGAATCCGACATGAACCAAGCATTATAACAAAATGATTGAATGACACAGATAAAGCCACCAAGATGCACATATTTGCCGGTATGAGTCCGTGGGGGAACAAGTAGAGTACTAGCTAAGATTCATAGCGTCTCCCTTCCCTCACCGCTATGCCGACGACAAATACATTTCCCTGGTGGTAATTTGAACATCTCCATGGCGCACTTATTATTACCATTGCGCCGTATTGGATCTTCATTAACTTGAGAAAAAGGGCCGCCATGAATAACAAGCGCTGGATGAGCGCAAAGACCTCCGTCGAGGCAACAGGGTCCGTAGCGTAATACATCACTGAATAACATACGGCCGGATGCCAAGCTCAATTTTGCATTTGTTGGACGTTAGCTTCATCAATGGTAATTAATCTGGGATTGAGGGTTCCTCACTAGCATGTCCAGACAGGGATGTGAAAGTCACATTCCCAGCAAATAATTTTTGTTTGATTTGACGTGCTTGAAATATTGGGGTATGGAATAGAGTATATTGATGGAAAACCTGGAAAAGTGCTTGAGACATTAGGCCCCATCCCACCCACACCTCCCCATGAGAGGATCCCCTCACCCAAATCAACACGTTAGCGACAGAAATGAGACCCTGTGTGCCTAGTTGTACCAACTTGCTTGTGATTTTGTGCTATAGGCCCAACACAGCAACACTTCATATTTTGCATGTGTACAGTATAGCATCATCATTGATGAGAGAATGCTCTTCAATTACAACACATATAAGGGAGGTGGGAAGAGGTGCCGACATACTGACTGCGTCACATGACTGCACAGAATAGTCTTCTGGTTAACCTATTCTAAAGCACATACCAAGAATCTAACGATTCGTGATATGTGTTGTATCTCAGGTACGCTGTAAAACACACCTGATTTTACCGACACTTCGTTCTGATCTGTCTCAATATCATATGATGAGGATTCAATGCGCTCGGTATAATTTTGTATACTGGTGTTACAGGTCACCTTCGCCTTCACCTTACTGTATCAATGACCATGGACTTGTACATGTATCACATTCACATTGAATGGTGATGGCTGATGAGAATATTGCCCCTATGGAACAAATGACTGGATTCCACGCAGCAAATATTTATTGTGTAACAGTGAGAAGAAAATTAATTGTATAAACATTCCAAGCCTCATTGAACATGCACAAGCCGCACCATACTTGATATGAATATAACGCGCGTACATTAGCTCGCTTGGACGTCGCTTAGTTAAATATGGACAGACTCGCAAAATTTTCAAAAGCCACAAAAATGCCCTCAGCTTGTACAGAGTAAGTAAAAATACTTATGTACAACTTGATGTTTAGAAATGGCTGTGTTGAGCGGTTCTATTCCCAACTTCTCTTTTATTCTGTGTCATAGAGGACAGGGTTTGGTAGATAATTAAAAACTGTATTAAATCGGCTTCACATTTTAGAGAATGACTTTAACTGAGCCAAAGATGAAAGAGTAATACACTTATAAAAAAATCTATTTAAAAAAATATATGTTTATATTAATTTCCATAATTTATTCAAAAAAACTATACGTAGACTTCGACCACCCAATATCACACAGGCCAGGCAACTGTGAGAACAAGTGAAAGATACCCATCGAGTTGAGCGGATTTGCAGATAAACAACAACAAAAAATTGCACTTTGTGCCTCGAGGCCCTTCTCCATAAGAGTGCATGCCAGTTATTTTTCTAGATTACAACAACAACAGTTTTTGCCTGTATCACAGTCCGAGCTTCCGAATACCCTTCAACCTTACCCAGACGACGGATAATTTTTGACAGATTGTCCGGCTAGGTTGTTGATCGGATTCACAGATCATGAATTCCACCGTGACGGAATCACCGTTGGGAAGACTTTTTCTTTATTCAAAGTCATGTACTCGGAAGTTCCGTGGTCATACCCATGTAGTTTCAAGTTTAGTTTGCTATTCTATATGACATCTGTTTACGGATTCATGAAAAATCTACAGATGATCCAGCATTTTCAGTAAATCATGCTTCGAAATGTTCGTGACGGAATCACCTGAAACGGACATGACTCTTGACTAGTGTTGCTTGTCTATTTTTTTGCTGCTCTGTTTCAATCTGACTATTCTTATATGACATCTCTTACTAACATACAGTACCCAAGGTTAAATCTAGTCCGTGACGGAATCGATAAAAAATCGTGATGGAATCACGAGTGCGCTTTTTAAATCTTATCGGTAAAAGTGCTTTATTAATTACACATTTTCTTCAAAATAATATTCCTAGAGTGAATTTATCTCTTCTACTTAGAAAATTAAAACTCTGACCTCTTATTTTTACTAAGGTATACAGCTCCCGCCACATGCATATCTTTTATGCAGATGTTTCAAAATAGTATAGTTTTCAGTAAAGTGCCATTTTTCTTCTTTGACAATTTAGAATTTCCCGAGTTCTTCATGTTAAAAAATTGCGGGAAAAATATTTCGCTATTAAAACACATCTTCTCTATTATTGGCTTGTTCCCGGGGATCATAGGAAGCTAATAGAACAAACAGCATGTCTATATACGACAGAATGTGGAGTGAAATTTATGCGAAAAAGGGCTATTCGTTGCCTAAATCGTAAACCTGCTTCAATTATTGCCTTTAAACTCCATTTAAATGCACAATCAAACGTAGAAAACGGAAGTTAAAACTTTAAATTATCTCCCCTAGGAGATAGAGTTATCCGCCCCTAGGGGAGCTCTCACTCTTCCCAACGTGGTTACTATATAAGACAATGCACAGCCCATTCTCTTCCTCTTTCTCCTGTTTGCTCGAGCAGTGCACATCTAGGGAAGTGTTCAGAGTCAATTTTACAACATTAGTTGTTGTTGTCTCGCTGGTATATCCTTTATCAAGTGTTGAGTTTGTTATTTTTTCGGAACTTACTTATTGTATTATTATGTCTGAAGTTCCATCTTGTATTCCGTGTCGTACGTGCGGGAAAAATTTGTTCCCTTTTGGACGCTCACACAGCTTGCTTTTGATGTAAAGATTTGTGTTATTGTGCGTCCACGTGCGCGGAATGTGTATTATGGGTTCCGACGGCTTGGAAGAATTACGCCCAGGGCCGTCGTGTTTTTCTTCTTTATGCTTGTGAGGACCCGTCTATTTCGGAGATCGACAGACGGGTCTTAGAAATGTCTTTGGTCATTGTATGAAGTGTTGTTAGGATCTTGACCGAGCTGGTCAAGTCCCACTTTCCCCCACGTCGGTATGTATTCCATACTATCATACACGAAGATAATTCTAGGTTGCTAGACAGTTTGACCCGGTGCGGAGATTCATTGTCTAGGGTCGATCCAAAACCCGTTCCTTTGTTACGCTCAACAAAGACCAGGTCGGTCTTGCCTGGCCATTCCATTGTCTACTTCAGACAAAAGAATTCTTTGCCACAGGTTATTTCGCCTCTGTCTATCGGTACCACATGTCTCTTCCAAAAAGAAGAAAGCTATTAAACAACGTCGTGTCTATTTCTCCGTTGTCGGTTATATCTGGACATAGTTTATTTAATTCCGTGCCCGATCTATTTGTTGGGGCGAATGTTGGATTCGTTTGAGTCGGCCACGTGTTTAGTGTCTTTGGACGTACGTCGCTAAATATTTGGGGCGGAGATTTTAAATTCTCTTGAAATGATCGTCTGACGATTTTCTTCTAAAAGTCTTTATGAAATCTCATGTTAACAAATAACACAGTCCTGCATTAGGCCAGTGTGTATTCAATATTACGTCTTCACACAAACTTGCGACCCGGTGTGTTTGAGGTGGGCTTTTATTAGCCTCCAACATTCCGTTTTTGTTCGGTCAGTATGGAGCCTATTGTGATCTACTATTAAACGAACAGGTATTTGTTTCGTGGTTTCATGATTTTATCCATTGAATTGTTGTATAAATTACCAGGATTGTGAGAACTACCCTCGTTTGACGCGGGAGGTTCGTTTTTCCCCGCCGGGGAAATCCGAGTCTTTATAAGCAGTCCGTCAATGTTCCATGTGATGACTCGTCTATGTCGGAGATCGACAGACGGGTCTTACAATTTTCTTTGTTCTCACCTTCATCCATTCAATTCTTTGCTCCTACCAAGAAGGTAATCTCTTGTTATATCAAGTATTATTATGTGATTTTGATATCCTGTACGGAGGTTTTATTTCTGCCTCTCATGTTTACGTTGTGTACGTAACCACAACTCAACTCTATTTAAACGATGCTATAATAATAGCATAAATGGATGTTACGGGGCTTCAATGCTACGACTGTTTGTTGCATTTTAATGAGCGTCTTTGCTGATCTCTTTATGTGATTAAGGGTGTGTCGATCAACAAAGGGATCACGTGTTGGTTATCGTGAGTATATAATCCTATTACCCACTGTTTATTGTGAAACTGTGCTATGCCTTGATACACAAATTTGTTTTATACATGTGATTTGTTTGTTTCTCACCAAGCTGGTTCCATCTGTATACTGTGTTACGCTTATAATTCAGATGGAGTTATGCACTAATTTTAATTCTTCCCTATGAGAAAATTTAAAATTTTACTAGCGTGAGTGGGAATGTATTGGTCCGGCCAAGGTTTAAGCCTAATGACACGTAAGTCGTGAAGTCTTCTATGGTTTCTTTCTACCAAGTATGTATTACCGGTACAGTCTACTAGAGCATCAAACTGCTCTTTAGTAATGTTCTTACTGTTTCTTCCTCTTCTCGACAAATTTGTTCGTGTTGGGTCATTTCAAATTCTAAATCTTTGAATAACTTCATTTTCCTGCCGGCGAGAGACTTTAAATGTTTTTCCTCTCTTCGGGAATTGAAAATTCTTTAAGGATTTGTTTTGGTTTCCTGGAAAAATCTTTGTTCTGGATGTCGATTGTGTGACTTTTTGGTTATTGATAGTAACATTGTTGTAAATGTTTAATATTCTCTCCATATAAAACTCCAGTACTGAATTTCATGTACAGGAGACAAATTACATCGGGAGAGGTCATAATGTAACCATATTCATTGACACATTATTTCATGTTCACTGACACAAAGATCCATAATCCCATTTATCCCATTGAGCTTACTTTTGGTGATTAACGCTACAAACATTTAATATGTTCATCTCTACTGCGTTTAAAGAGAAGGAAAATTTATTACAATCGACTTCGGGGTTACTGTTTGCAACGCCCTTCGGTTACGTCGTGTACTTTTATAACTTTGTATCCTGCTCCAGTATGAGCATGTATATACATTAAGTTGTTGTGAATTAGGAAATCACTACGTTGTTTATCATATACAACGTTTCTAGCATTTTTTCACATTACGCTTTCCTATTACACCTTTGACGGCATGTTCATTACGCCGTCATGTGTCTCTCATACACCTGTGCGTCGTTCTATTACATCGGTTAGACGTTTTTCCGGTACGCCATAACGCCGTTGTCACGTCATTTCTTCATTTGCGAGATGCATATTTTATATCCATTCATCGGCACTTCCTTTGATTCTCTATCGTCGGTCGTCGGCGGGAGGGGAAGTCCGTTCGTTTGGCGTCAACCATCCACTGGTATCAATTCCTCTCGGGTTTTTCACATTGTGATTTCTTACGTTCGTCGTTACGCTACGAAGAGAGTTCTGTTCAGACCTTGTTGTTTCCAGTCTGGAGTTCAGAATTTCAAATTGTATTGGAATCAACAGTATTTGGTCAAATACTGTTATATGGAATAGGTCTTTGGATTATGTACGTGGATGTTCTCTGAGGACGACGGCGGGATTGTGAATGACGGACTAGTCGCCTTTAATTGAATTCAGCACAGTGTTCTATTAACACAGTACCATGTTGACTTTAACACACAAACATTGTGTTGAGATCCGTTTACCTTTGGTTTGTGCTTAAACAACACAATGTTTTTGTGGTGTACTTGGGGGACAGTTTTTCCGACTTTCTCCTTCAAGTACTTTATTCCTGTATTGACCGTTACACCAATGGTTAGACTTTGACATTATGGTTTCTGTCATCAACCTTAGGGTTGCTTATTTTATGTAGGACCTTACTCGCTATGTTCGTTTTTCGGGTTCGGTCTCTACAGCGGATTATTTGTCCTGGTGCCGAGGTCGTCATTTCGTTCCCGACTCTATTTCCCTCGTAATTGACTTCTTCCTTCACCTTCACCAGGATAGGAAGTCTCATATTAGCACCATGGAAGGCTATCGTTCTGCTCTGGCTGGGTGTTACGTCTTTGTTTTGGTACCAAGTTACATTAGCCTTAACGATAATATCTCTGCGCTTATTCGCGCCTTCGCATTACAGTCGCGTTGTACTCGCCAACTGTTACCGAAATAGGGTATCGGTGTGGTTCTGTGTGCCCTGATTTACCACCTTTTGAACCCTTAGAGTCCGCGTCTATAAAAGCTGTGTCTTATGAGACGGCCTTTGTGGCGGCGTTTGCTTTGGCGTCCAGAGTGTCTCATCTTTATGCTCTTGAAAGATCTTCTATGACCTGGACATCGGGTTGGTCTTGCATTCTTTTCGACCCATTCCTGAATTTATCGCCAAAAATGAGTCTGTTCGTTCAGGTCCGTGCGCTCAACGTTCGTACTCCATTCCTGCGTTGTCAGACTTTGTACATGGCCTCGTGGTCGATCTTCTGCTAGATCCTGTTCGAGCCATCCGTCTCTATCTTACTCGTACCGATTCGTTCGCGGCTTTCGGCTACGGTTATCATATCCCTTCGCCGGTCAGCAAGGCTTGATATTTAAAAAAGCCGCATAGTTGAAGAAGACCATGAAATAGTCTTATCAATTGGCAGAAGGTAGATATACTATTGACGCCCCACTACTGTCTTCTGCTTCTTCTAATGTGTTTCGTACCATCGCTACACATGGCCTTTATGGAAGAACTTGTCCCTCCATGACATTGTCCAGTTCTTGTGTCTGGACTGCAAATTCCACGTTCACAAATTTCTATCTGTGTGATATGTCAGTGCAGTCAGATAGTGTGACCACGCTTGGGCCACTAAGGGCTACCTAGCGCGTGGTTAGTTCTTTCAGGAAGAGAGGGGGGGGGCAGAATTTGTCACCATTGCAGCAAGGCAGCCATCTTGCTCCAGGGAAGCTAGCTCAAATGGTAGAGCGCTCGCTTTGCATGCGAGAGGTACCGGAATCGATGCCCGGGTTCTCCAAGCCAACATTTTCTCAAGTATGTTTCAAACATGTTCCGTGGTGCAATGGTTAACACGCTGGGCTCTGAATACAGCGACCCGAGTTCAAATCTGGCTCGAAACAATGTTTCATCATGATCGTCTTTGAAGGAAGGAATAAGTCGGATAGACGACCATGGACTCTCTAATCATCAATCTAAGAGGTCTGACACTTTGAGAGTTTAATCTTTACCTTAACTACGGTTTTGCTTGTGTCTTTCAGCTTGAAACTGACTTTCCTCTGGATGATCTCAGCTGTGTTTCCTACGCTCAACTCACAAGACAAGTTGGACGTAAGTCGTTGGTGGATTGAGAATGGCGTGGCTTGGCGCCCTCTAAGACCAAGAAGACCTAACAACCCGAGTGGTAGAGGATCCTGACATCTTGGTAGAGTTTGCATATCACACCACGACCACAGCTACATGGATGGAGGCACTCAAGAATAAGTATATCTGTATCATATCTATGATTTACCCTTTTCGTCTCTGACCAGGGTTTTTCTTGTTGCTTATTGTTTGTCTCATGTTTATTCCCTTATCTGTGTCATCCCAACTACATGGAGGAAGACACTCAAAAGATAGGTTAGATTAGTATCTTCTATTACTACTCCATAATTACCCTAGGCTTTACCGGCCAGGTTTCTTTTGTTGAGATTTATGGAAGAACCTGCTCCTCCTTGACGTTGTCCAGTCTTGTCTGGACGGCGAACTCCACGTTCACCAATTTCTATCTAAGGGATATGTCAGTCCAGTCAGATAGGATGACCACGCTTGGGCCGCGTATAGATGCCCAGCACGTGGTCAACTAAATTTTAAAAAAAGGGGGGGGGGGCGGCATTTTGTATCATCGCAGCAAATCTGCAAATTGCTGTATCATCTCATCTCATTCATACTATTGGTCCACATTTGATTGATCACATATTGAAGGAAGAAATAAGTCAGATGGACGACCTTGGATCCTCTAAGAGATGTCGGACACTAATCATTACTCTAAGATGCCTGACTCCATGGTGAGTGTGATCTTTACCTTAATTGCGGTTTTGATTGTGTCTTACAGGTTGAATCTGACTTCCTTCTCATGATCTCAGCTGCGTCATCTACGCTCAACTCCCAAGAAGCAAGTTGGACGTGAGACGATTGTGGACTGAGAATGGTGTGGCTTGGCGACCTCTAGGCACGGACCAGTTCTGCTTCACCCGGACTTAGGAACAGCCAAGAATCTGCATGCAGATAAGCCTTACCAAGTAGACCTATCAACCCTAGTGGTAGGGGTCCTTTCTTGGTATAGATGGCTTCCCGAGTAGACCTATCAACTCTATGGG
>JAVTVY010036274.1:0-16001 GCA_036873755.1 Hanleya hanleyi | reverse complement strand
CCCATTGAATTCACCATCACCAACGCAGATACGTCCTACCTGGATTTAGCCCATACGTACCTATATGTGAAAGCTAAAATCACCAATAAAGATGGGACAGACCTGAAAGCAGAGGCACCCGTGGGTCCAGTGAATCTCTGGCTTCATTCGCTATTCCAGCAAGTGGATATAGCCCTGAGTGATAAACTGGTGAGCGCCTCGACGAACACGTACCCGTACCGAGCCTACATCGAAACACTGTTATCCTACGGGCGTGACGCTAAAAAGTCGTATTTGACAGCCCCGTTGTTCTACCGAGATACCCCAGGCAACATGGAAGCGAGTCCTGATAATGCCGGCTATACGGAGAGAGTGGATTTCACAGCAGAGTCAATCGGTCGATATGATGGGACGTCTGCATGCGGACTTATTCATGCAGGACCGATACCTCTTGAATGGAGTACCTGTCAAAATACGACTAGTGCGCGCAACGCCTGCGTTTGCCTTGATGGCCCTGAATGAGGACCTCGAGTATAACATTGTCATCCAAGAGGCAAGTCTGTTTGTACGCAAAGTGAAACCCAGCCCAGGTGTACAGTTGGGGCACATCAGAGCCTTGGAGAAAAACCCAGCCCAGTACCCCATTCGACGAGTACAGACCAAGGTCTTTTCCGTTCCTAAAGGCAATATGATTGTCAATCAAGAAAACCTGTTCCTGGCGGATTTGCCCAAGCGTTTAACCCTAGCCTGTGTGGAGAACGTCAGTTATAATGGGACTCTCTCGAGGAATCCGTTCAACCTAAAAGCGTTCAACATCAATTTCGTGGCCCTGCATGTGGATGGCCAACAGGTACCGGCACGCCCCTTACAACCTAATTTCGGAACGGACAATTACATCCGGAGCTATCTGAACCTCTTCACAGCAACCGGTCAAATCAACCAAGACGAGGGAAATATGATCAGTCGAGACGATTTCGGCAAAGGATACACATTGTTCTGTTTCGATCTGACTCCCACCTTAGACAACGATCATCAACTGAGTCTCATCAAGAAAGGCAACTTACGCATGGAACTGCACTTCGGGACACCTTTACCGAAAACCATCAATGTGATCTGCTACGCTGAGTTTGACAACATCATTCAAATCGATAAAAGCCGTAACGTGCTGTGTGACTTCGCCACCTAACATGGATACAGACCAGATAATCACGGTGCTGGAGAATGACCCAGGAACACGTAGGGTGTTTCAAGGAGTGTTCGCCCGAGACGTGTTCCCATTAGACCGTGTGTATCCGGCTGCTTACGTCCTGAATACAGACCCGATGGATCGGCCCGGTGAACACTGGGTGGCCGTGTACTTGACAGAAGAGCAGGGTGAATACTTTGACCCATACGGCCTACCGCCCCTCCATCCCGATTTAACAGACTTCATGGATCAAGGCACAGAGACGTGGTGTTGGAATACTAAAACGTTGCAAAGCCTGGACAGTATGGTGTGCGGACAATATTGCTTGTTTTACCTGTACCATCGATGCCGGGGAAGACCCTTATCTACCATCGTTCACATGTTTGACGAGTACCCCAAGGCCGAGGACCGAGATGTACTCGTCTATGACTGGGCCGCCCATCATTTCAATGTACAAGTCCCGTTCTGGGCTTGAATTCTTTCAATGTACATACGCCCCGCTGTTCTGGGCTTGAATTCTAGCAAGCCCCTTGTTCTGGGCTTCAGTTTTCACGTGGTTGTTCTCACGTTGTTGTTGTTCACTGAATAAAAAAATGAGATCTCACCAAAAAAAAAAAACCCTGTCTTGTGTGTTTTATTCATAATGCATCTGAAGATTCAGTCAAACTGAAATCAGTGGTGTAGGATGGGGCCAAAATGTCACCCACCAAGGTTAGAATGCAAGCGCACTATAGTAAACATAGAGAGCCAATGAAATCAGCCCACAGACCAAGTACGTGTATTTGGTCTAGGTTTGGAGCGGGCATTTCATTGACGTGCGTGTATACGGTGAGTGAAGAGACTCGTCCAACACGTATAGATTATGACTATAAGTTCTATGTATTCTCCGAACCTTGCCGAAAGGGAGACCGTTTGACAGGTGACCTTTTGATCCGCGCGCGCACATTGCCGGTGATGACGCGCACTTCCGGAGAACCCCCGCGCGCGCTGCGGGGCCGGGGCGGGCCGGTGAAAAAGTTCCGGAGGTTGAACATTGGAACTCTTCTGGGTTTGGAGGATGAACATACGGACGTCTAAGGGGAAAAATTGGAACTCTTCTATGTTTGGAGGTAGTTTTTAGTGAAAACCCGGAAGTGACGTAACAACCCACGTGACCTGCGTATATACTCCTGTAAAATAGAGCCGATTTTATTTCTTTGGAGGGGTAAGGTCAATAGGACTTGCGCTTTTTATACTACTAAAATGTGAAGTAGATTACATCTTACATAGGCCTTAAGGCCGTGATATGCATATGAAGTATTCTGGGGCATGGTCAGTACTTCCCAATTTCCCCTTTGTCCACTACTCGCCGATTTTTTTGATTTTTTTTATTATTATTTATTTATTTATTTATTTCCTCGAGAGCTTTAAAATAAGACCTCACTCGTACCCAATCGGGCCACTAGTGCTCCACCTAGACTCCAACATGTCCACCCCGTATGGATTTATACATACATCGGGCTAATATCCCAGTATATGAGTGTCTATGGGTGTATATGCATCTATTTACAAGCCTAGCCGGTACTTAAAAAAACATTTCATAGCTTTTCCCATCGTATTCTACAACCTCATAGCTCATAGTAAAATCCATAAAAAAAAAAACTCCACCACCCAAAACACGCAAAAAAGATAGAAATGTGCGAATCAGGGAGATTACCTTTGCCTACAAGAGAAATTGGCCTAGTCTGAGTTGTCTCCCTTGCATCAAAGCGTATAGATGGGGCTGTGGTTTGGCTGGCGCTATTATCCGGGGAAGCCGGGGAAATTGACCTTGAGTAGCCATTTTTCTTAGCGTTTGTTACATAAAACAGACCTGCACGGAATATTTCCACTCTTTTAAATCATCCACACCCAACAAAATTATATCAAACTAATTCATGCATTCAAATGTAAGTGATTCATATACCGCGGAAGACCACATGAAGGTCCCCACCGATGACGTTCGATGAACGTTCGTGATTTTTCTTTGCTGGTGCAAACTGGACAATAAATGCTCGACACTGGGGTGGCACTGTATCATAGACTGGTCGCAATATATGTATATTGGTGTCCATGGGTTGAACTATTTGGTGTAAAATGTCTGTGGAGCGGACACAAAACTAGACATTTTTTTCAGGCATATTTTCTCATCGCATGGGCGGAAACAACTGCCGAAACAAATATTACCTCAAAGGCAGCAAACCAGTTAGCAATGTAGGCCTAAGCCTGAACAATTATATTTTCAATGAATACAAGGTTGTGTTGAGAAATATATCTCAAAATATGATTAATTAATGATTTTCCATCATGACAAACGAACACCCGACCGGCTTCCAACAAATATGGCGGCGGGTATTCGAAGCTCGAAGTCAGAAAATTGCCAAACTTCAAAAATTCAGATCTCATCAACCAGAACGTCTTATGTGCTCACAGTTATTGACTATATCGTAAAATATGTATACTTGCTAACCTTAGTTGGGTTCGTGATGAAATAATTTAGAAATAAGTAATTCGAGCACTTTTTGTGACATAGCAAAACGAAGATGACAGCCGTTTCCCTTTTCGCTGCGATGGTTTACACGAAAAACCGGCTCAGTTATAAAAATCCATATCTCCGTAAATATGAAATGTCCAAATTTTTTTACGTCAAGACAATATTCTCTTTTCTGTGTACTTCCTATTTCCCGCAGGAATTTATGCAATATAAATTCTTTCCGCAATAAACTTACAATTTACTGGTAATGGTAACGAAATTCTCCGTCTCAATTTGAGCTTCTTGTACGGCGGCGGAACGCCAAGATCAAAGAGCGCGTGCTGCAACGTAGCAGATCACGTGAGGGTCTAAATATAGATCGTTTGTTTACATATATCAGCTGATCGTGTCTGATATATAACAAACAATACCTTATAACAACAGTACTTTCCGTAATATCTGAATAGTTGATACTCGACCAAGACTTAATTATGACAGAAAAATTATCTTAGATAAGTTTTCGCCCTATTCATAGAAGTATTATTTCCGTCACATCAATTTCTGTCACAGTACTTTTTCAAAAATTTCACCAATTCGCTCCGCGTGGGACTATATGGGGGTGTGGGTGAATGAGGCGTGACCTTTGGACGTGCATAGACTTGTTTGGCGGCTTGTGGTGGTGGGTGGTGGGTTTAAGATGGCGGCTTGTGGTGGTGGGTGGTGGGTTTAAGATGGCGGCTTGTGGTTGGTGGTGGTGGTGGGTTTAAGATGGCGGCTTGTGGTTGGTGGTGGTGGTGGGTTTAAGATGGCGGCTTGTGGTGGTGGGTGGTGGGTTTAAGATGGCGGCTTGTGGTGGTGGGTGGTGGGTTTAAGATGGCGCCTTGTGGTGGTGGTGGTGGGTTTAAGATGGCGGCTTGTGGTGGTGGTGGTGGGTTTAAGATGGCGGCTTGTGGTGGTGGTGGTGGGTTTAAGATGGCGGATTGTAGAAAAACGTATAAAAGGAGGCGATTTTTAGGGGTGGGGTGTATTCATTGCACTACCCTGCGGAGCACTCTGACTACCTGACCTGACCAGCCAGCCTACCTGCCTGCCTCTAGCCTGCCTGACTGACCACCAGCCTGCCTGTATGAGACGTGGAGAAGATTTTCCCTGGGACCCAGCGGCACCTCCGGTTGAAGTTTTACCCCAAGACGAGCGTGTCAGTGAGATTTATCGACGTCACTGGGTTACCATACACCATTGTTTTCATCGAAATCGCCCGATATTGGACTTATATAATTTCCGGTTGGAAGAAAACATCCATCTACGTAGCTACGTGGAAGCTATCTTCAACGACCAAGATACAGCCTTCAAGTTAAATCTCACATTTGGATACATTCTTCGCCATAAAGAGACAGACCAGCTCCGTTATTATTATCCCAGCAATAATACCCGGGTGTTTGACCAGCCATTCACCATTATCCATCGACCCTCTCTGGACACGGTACAGGAAAAATTAGAAAACTTGGATAGTTTGGAATGGATACGACAACAACGCCCCAACACAAAATGGCAAGTGGAGATGACAACCAATGTTACGTTTTACGTCACTAAAATGATCGATCACCCTATCGGCGCTCCCATTTATCTCCCGGACTGGTTGAAACACAGAGAAGGCATGTACGCTTTAGTAGGTGGAAGCAATGGGCCCTACACCGATCGGAAATGTTTATTCCGATGCCTGGCTATCCATCTCAACAAACTGCCACCCAAGGATTGCAATCGAATTGCCAGCAAATATTGGGAAGACTACTTACGTGAAAAGAACATGGAAAAACAGCACTTCCGCGGGGTACCGTTATCGCAGCTAGATGTGGTGGAAAATTTATTCCACGTCAACATTGTCGTATACAAATTAGAGCAACACGTGGATGATGACAACACCGATGACCCACAACTCACCGCCCGACTCGTACAGCGTTCCGCGGGCAAATACGACACAACCATGACATTGAATTTGTACCACACGGACACGGGCGGGCATTTCTCGTACATCACGAACATCAACAGGTATGCCCAGTCCTACATCTGTAGTAAATGCCAACGCGTGTTTGACCGGTCTATTAACTTACACCGTCACGAGAAAACCTGTGACCAGACCACCAAACGAAAATTCCCCGGCGGCGTATTCCACAACACCCCGACCATCTTTGAAGACCTGGCAGATGAGGGTATTGACGTCCCCATGGACCACCGTTATTTCCCATACAGAGCGTGCTATGATTTTGAAGCCCTATTAGAACCCATGGAAAAGGTATCGGCTAAAACTCAATGGACCCAGCATCACATTCCTTTGAGTGTGAGTATTCACACCAACGTACCCGGTTACGACACGGCCCCGGTGTGTTTCGTCTCTGACGGGGACCCCCATGAACTGATTACACGAATGATGGACTACCTTGAAACTCTCAGTCAAGTGAGTGCGGCACATCTCGCGTCGACTATCTACCGTGATGTATTAGCGGCACTTGATGCGCGTATTCCAACATTGGATGGGGAGGAGGAGGAGGAGGACGATACCGATGACGAAGACGAAAGTGAGAAACGCAAACCACCGAAACCCTATGCGCAGAAACTGAAACTGCGTTTATTGGAATACATGAACCAATTACCCGTCCTTGGATTTAACTCGGGCCGATATGATTTGAACTTAATCAAAGAATTCTTGTACCCGTACCTCGCTAAAGCTGGGAATGTGAAATTCATTATTAAGAAGACCAACAATCACGTCGCTCTATCCACAACTTCAATCCGATTCTTAGATGTACGGAATTACCTGGCGCCGAATTACAGCTATGAACAGTGGGTGAAAGCGTACGACTGCGCGGAGAGGAAAAGTTGCTTTCCCTACAACTACATGACGAGTCTCGAGCGTCTGGACGAAACCCAGTTACCACCCCAGGAGGCCTTTTACAACGATCTCAAAGGAGAAGCATTATCTACCACCCTGTATACCGAACTGCAACAGGTGTGGGTCCGTGAAGGAATGCGAACTCTCCGGGATTTTCTCATCTATTACAACAATTTGGATGTCATCCCTTTTCTGGAAGCTACCGACAAAATGTCCGCCTTCTACCGAGATATGGGTGTCGACGTATTCAAAGACTGTGTTAGCATCCCCGGTCTGACCCTGCGGTATCTGTTCCAGGATTTACCCACGTTCTTCGCTCTCGTGGATAAGAAAGACGCCGACATGTTTGACTGTTTGAAGGGAAATATCGTAGGCGGCCCCAGTATTATTTTCCATCGGTACCATGAGAAACAGCTGACCCATATCCGAGGAGAAAAATTGTGTGAGAAAATAATAGGATTCGACGCCAATGCCCTCTACCTATCGTGTTTGAGTAAACCCATGCCGGCCGGTCATTATACGCGGTGGCTCCCTGAGGGTGCAGCATTCAGAGCTCAACGATCTACGAAACATCAAGCAGAACAATGGTTGGATTGGGAAAGTCAGCGACGAGGCGTCACTATCCGTCACCAAGCCAACCACACGGAAAAGCGAATTGGAGATAGGCGCCTTCCCGTGGACGGATTTGCTATCATCAATACAGTACCGACCGTGTTTCAATTTCACGGCTGTTATTGGCACGGTCATGAGTGTTCGTTCGCGGGAGGGCGCTATAACGAGCGCCGTGGACTGACCCCGGCCGCCTTACGTGAAGAAGTACAGCAGAATCGAGATTACATTTGTGGACTGGGCTATGCCTATGAACAGCTATGGGAATGTGAATTCCACCACATGCAACGTCGTCAACCGGAGTTATACTCGTTCTTACACGCTCACGACCGAATACTGGATTATCGGACTGTTATCACCATGACCGACATCCTACGCACTGTTGAGACGGGAGACCTCTATGGATTCGTGGAATGTGATCTGCACGTCCCTGACCACTTGAAAGACACGTTTGGTGAATGTCCACCCATCTTCAAAAACACCGAGGTGAGTCGAGATGATATCGGAGCTCATATGCGCACATACGCTGAAGAACACGACTACCTAACGCGACCACAGCGTATGTTGATCGGCAGCATGTTTGGCGAAAAAATCTTGCTCGGTACCCCTCTGCTTCAGTGGTATATGCGGCACGGACTGGAAATTACGAAAATATACCAAGTCATAGAATTCACCCCCAGGCTTGTTTTGAGAAGTTCGCGAACGACGTGACTACCGCCCGTCGCCAAGGAGACGCCGACCCCAGCAAAGCCATCATCGGGGAAACGATGAAATTACTTGGGAACAGCGGATATGGAAAAACGGTAACGAACCAGGACCGTCACGTGACCGTGAACATTTGTACCACGAAACAAGCCCGCAAAAAAGTGAATTCGCCGCTATACCGACACATGGAGATGATTGACGACACCACCTACGAAGTGACATCAGCCAAAAAGACCATCACCTATAACCTGCCGCTCCAAATAGGATGTATGGTGTACCAGCTGGCCAAACTGCGAATGCTGGAATTCATATACGATTTCATGGGCGTGTATTTCCACCAATCAGACTGGCAATTGATAGAAATGGATACCGACTCAGCATACATGGCCGTTTCCAACCCGGACTGGGAGTCACTCGTCAAACCAGAATTACGTGCACAATATGAGGCGGAACGGGACCAGTGGCTACCCCGACGCGACCACTACACCTACGACAAGCGGACACCCGGCCTGTTTAAACTAGAGTGGAGCGGTGATGCCATGATCGCCCTGTGTTCGAAAACTTACTTTTCTGACGGTGATGACAACAAATTCAGTTGTAAGGGGGTGAGTCGACGCGACTCTAACATCAGCAAGGCTCTGTACCTGAATGTCCTCCAGAGCCAGGCCAGTGCGAGTGGCACTAACCGAGGTTTCCGTATCATCGACCACCAGATGCGCTCGTATACCCAGGAACGGGACGCCTTCACATACTTTTACCCCAAGCGCAAAGTCCTGCCCGATGGTGTGACTACAACCTATCTTGACATTTAGAGTGATAAATACGAACACTGCGAATATTCCACTGGACTAAGGAACTGTTCTATAATTCAATTTGTATGGGTACCAAACGCCTTTGATATATATGTTCTATGAGTACTGATGATATTGCACCGAATTAACTGTTGCATATAGGTTCAATAATTGTATGGGTACCAACCGCCTTTGATAAGGCACCCCCTGTTCTGGGCTTCAATTTTCACATGGTTGTTCTCACGTTGCTGTTGTTACTGAATAAAAACAAAATGAGATCTCACCAAAAAACCCTGTCTTGTGTGTTTTATTCATAATGCATCAATGCCCAATGTGGAGATTCAGTTAAACTGAAATCAGTGGTGTAGGATGGGGCCAAAATGTAACCCATCAAGGTTAGAATGCGAGAGCACTATAGTAAAATAGAGAGAGCCAATGAAATCAGCCCACAGACCAAGTACAAGGGTGTACATTCCGTGGGACTACTTTTCTGCCCGCGGAGGCAGACCACATCATCACCAGACCGCATCACCGCGGAGGAATACATGGAACTATTTTTGACCTGCAAAGGCTATCTATTGTCCCGGAACTATAGCCTAGACAGGTCAGTACATGCTTTGATCACGTGATCGCCAGATGACCTTGAGACCCCTTAAATTTTACCCGGGGGAACAAATAAGTAGGTCAATACGACTCAATTTGCTCTTTCTCTACTGCTATGCAGATACCTGGAACCCGGTATTGTCACTAGCATGTATGATCTATCTGTATTACCCAGAATGCACCAGCAGTAAACAACATGCATGGCATCTTGACTACAAGTGTTTGTTACACTCAATGCTAAAACATCAATATCTTCGGCTACAGAAGATGACATAAAGCATGCTTACTCTGGCCGTAATTTCACTGTTATATCCTACTTGCTCTGACCGTAATTTCCCTCTTATATCCTACTTACTCTGGCCGTTTCGCTGCTGGTGCAGGCCTTGTCATTCAATGTCACCAGTTCCTTACTCTCCCGTCTGGCCACGTATAAAGCTTCTTCTAAAGCGTCCAGTTTACTCGGATATGCGCGACAATCCTACAAGAAATCACACTTCAGTGTATAGATTGAAGAAGTTGAAATAACGTTCAGTGACGTAAAATGACGTAAAAATATTTTTTGGGTATATTATTCGCAAATGAATTCCAATGAAGCATAGTCCGGTTCAATTCCAAACCAGATGCCAGAAGGAATCCCAAAACTGGAAGTGAAATTTTCAAAAGGCGTTGTTGAGGTGTCATAAAAAAAATTGCCACTCCATGGCGACCAATCTGAATGCACCAAAGATTCTTTGCAAACCGTAATTCTGAAAACAGGCTCAACATTACACAATATAATAGGTAAGATAAAAATGGCCAAGTGTACATGGGACACAGGAATTCTGCTGCCAGGGCGCAGAAATCCTGAGCAATCCCAACTGTATGATTCGAATTTGAATGGGGTGGCGAAGGACTTCCCCCAGATTTATCATGTTTATTGACACCGCACTATACCTCTTGCATAAATGAGAGAATCTCTCCATATCTGTTAGTGATATTTCTCGCCGTCTCTTTCTTGATCCTCGCCTTGTCCAGATCATTCTGCAGCTGCCGAACTCTCTGAGTGGAATAAGTAAAAAAATAAAAGAAAGAAAAACACACAGATCAAAGACAGAATCAAAATGTAATCATTATATTAGTATTCCATACACCAAATAATCTCTTAGTCAAAATGTATTACAACGTCATGTTTAGCTGTATTTGTAGTCAAACGTAGTAATCAAACGTTCTGTGGCGCTGCGAGAATGCAACTTCGCGGGTCTGGCCTATCTTAATCGATAATATCAGAAGTGGATGAAACACTTCTGATAATATCTACGGGGAAGAGTTCGGATACTAGACGGGATCACTCCGCCAGAGGTGTAACATTTCATCATGTCCAACATTCCGTCATATTTCTTGCATGCAATTGACGTATACTATACGATTAGAATAATCATTTTAATTGCAATGGGCGTTGTAAGAACACTGTGGACGATCTTATAGCCTTGCATTCGTCACTTCATAGCGATCTCGCGAGTTGCGTTCTCGAAATAACTTTCGTGTGAGTTATTGTGTCATATATATAATGATCAACTAAGAACGTTTAAGATGTCAAACTGTTTTATGTCATACCTTCTCGCCCTCCACGTCTACTTCGTGATTTTTGACGTATCGTTTACGCTGTAGATGAACGTATAACTTCTCCAGGCGAGCGGTTTTCTCTTCCCGGTCATTTCGGAGAGCATTCAACTCTTTCTTGGACTCGCACACACGATCATCCATTGCCTGACCAGCTTTCTAAATGGACATAAACCAATACAGTAGTCACTGGCCAATCTAATTAAAATTAAATCCTATCTGCTCCCCATTTGGATATGTCTCTTGTAGGATCTAATAGGCTTGCAGTAACTCGCGTGTTAACCAATCCCGAGAACGCTTCATAGTGCTTTGAAGGGAACATTGATGACAAGGAATTTTTGGTTGACTCAGCCGAATTAGCCGGCTCGCTGGCGGGGTGTCTTTTCATGTTGCTGTGGTCCCGACGTTGTGGCACCATATGGACTGATCTTTGGTGTAAACATTGGGGTAAATGGGCACAGTGAACCTATCTCCCCTCCCCGACTGCAAATGGATGAGTCCAGACGCGACCATGATGTAGTACTATTAAACATTCATGGTGTGGGCGCTCAGAACACCAAATTCAATTGAAATACGGAAGATCCTATATAGCGACATGTACGATGGGGGAGCATTGATAGGATATTTATTTATTTTATTTGGCACTGTAGAACCATTTGTATTGGCTGATTTCTTCTTATCCTTCACGTTACCATGAATTAAATACCCCCCTTCTTTATATAGCTTGAATACCCATATCACAAACACGAGGATCAACTTGACTGAATTCGTGCCAGCAGTAAATCCTTGCCATAAATAAATCCCGACTAGTTGTTATCGCTTACACGGCATCGAACCATATCGTTGACCTGCAACTATTGGAAAAACACAAATTCTCATGCGCGCAGCCATCATTAAGGTCCGCACAGAATGCTATTGTTAAAAAAAAGCACACAAAGAAATATCAACAGAACATTGAAAATATGTGCATGACATTTTCAAATATCAATTACGAATTTATCACCTATTTTTTCAACTAGCAGGCTGGTCTCAACTTATTATCCAATCAAAAGCCAGGTCATGCCTATATGTTAATACCACTATGGGTAACATTTCCCCACGGCCACCTACGATGTATAAGTTCCGTTATACCTACAGCCAAGCATACTTACCTTCGTGCCTGGCTATAAAAACACTGGCCCATGAGTAGGAGAGTGACAGAATTAGTGCCTGGATCAGGTCAGACTAATTCTATTAACCCTATCTGGCCTGGGCTATTTGAACCCTGTCCGGGCCTCTAAATATTTTCTTACTCCTGGAGTTAGGAGGCTGAAATTCGCCGCACTTGGATCCAGGTCCAACAGCAAATAATGTAAAATGGCCGCAGTGACGTCATTTTCAAAAAGGCTTTGTTTGGTCGATTTATCGGTCAGAATTTTTGCGTTTGAGTAATATCTTCGCTAAAACTTTATGCTAAATTAGAAAATAATAATCTGACTATTTCTCCTCGTTGAAAAGCAGGAATTTTGAAGAAAATGACAAAACATCACTCTTCAGGTACCCCGCATGGCCGCCATTTTGAATGTACCCATGATCCTCTGCTCAAGGGATTGTGCGATAAGGCTCAAAATTACTCCAGTATTATGTCCCACAAAGTTACGGAGTGTTAACTCTCCATCTTTTTTCGTTCCGGAAATAAGGTAAAAAGTTTGGCAGGGGGTCCCAGGCCTGGTAGGGTTAACACGGAATAAACAGTTTAGCTGAAGACCTGGTCCTGTTAGAGGTGGAGCGGAGGGTGTTACATATCGTATTAATCCTCACCAGCAGGTGTTTAATGTTTAAAGAGGTAGTAGCGGCATTCAAAAATTATTCAACAAGTAAAATATTTTGATAGGAGTTTCTGTGACCTGATATTTTTTATATCACAGGCATTGAAATCACACTTCGGAAATACTATGATAAACATGAAAGCATCTAGACTTTGGCTCCAGTACATGAGATGACATCCCGAACACGCATCGACATTCTGGGCGTGACGTTTGTGACCTCATACACTATCTCAGAACTTTTATTGACTATTCCTATTGACCCTTCCTATATATCAGTCCTTCGTGCACGGCAGCTTTGACCTCGTTTTGAGAACGAATGTACAATTGGCGACATCACAATATTACACAGAACTCTGGCGTTGCGGAGTTCCAGAACTTTCGCGTCGCAGAGTTCCCCGGGATGTCCCTGAATTACATCAATTGCCACGAATGCCATGGCAGTAGTATGTCCACGGCATTTAAACTCACATTTTGCCGGGGGAGATAACTCTTGCATCCACCAGGGGGCGCCACCAGCTCAAGAGACCAAAAACTACCTCCAACACAGAAGAGTTCCAATCTAGGGGGAAGTAACTCCGGGTTACTATAGTTCCGGCAAAGGGCCCCTGGGCATGTATTCTTCCGCGGTGATGCGGTCTGCTGGTGATGCGGTCGCGGGAAAAAGCTTTCGCGGAGAAAAAGTAGTCCCCAGACTTCAAATACGCTGCATGGTCCGATTGGGTCGAGTGAGGTATCAAAGTGAAGCATTCGTGAAGGGGCATCCAGTCATGGGTGGGTGCATGTAAAATTAGGATTTTTTCCCGAAACTATAAAAAGCGGAACACGGACTTTACCCTAAAATAGGGGAAAACCCCTATCAACTCTAGCCAAAAGGGCTAATATCGGTCTCCGGGCTTATCGGGGCCTGCCTATCAAGTCAATGGGGTGGGTGCATGTAAAATTAGGATTTGTCCCCGAAAATATAAAAAGCGGAACACGGACTTTACCCTAAAATAGGGGAAAACCCCTATCAACTCTAGCCCAAACGGCTAATATCGGTCTCCGGGCTTATCGGGGCCTGCCTATCAAGTCAATGGGGTGAGTGCATGTAAAATTAGGATTTTTCCCCGAAAATATAAAAAGCGGATCTCGGACTTTACCCCTACAATAGGGGTCTGTATTATACAATATAAGAGAAAATGCCTGTATGGGGTATGGGGATGGTCAATTTTTTTTGTGGGTGTTACTATGGCTTGTGGGGTCTCGTTTTTCTCGTCTCGCCGAGAAAAACACAATGGGAGGGGTCCCGGAGCGAATCGGTAAAATTTCTGGGAAAAGTCACCGAGGTCTGTATATAGGCTCATACTGGCTATATGGGGGGAGATATGGTCAAATTCTTTTGCGGGTGTTACTATGGGTTGTGGGGTCTCGTTTTTCTCGTCTCGCCGAGAAAAACACAATGGGAGGGTTCCCGGAGCGAATCGGTGAAATTTTTGGAAAAAGTCACCGAGGTCTGTATATAGGCTCATACTGGTTATAATGGGGGAGAGGTGGTCAATTTTTTTGTGGGTGTTACTATGGATTGTGGGGTCTCGTTTTTCTCGTCTCGCCGAGAAAAACACAATGGGAGGGGTATCGGAGCGAATTGGTGAAATTTTTGGGAAAAGTCACCGAGGTCTGTATATAGGCCTATATGCTGGCTATATGGGGGGGGTATAGGTCCAACCTGGGAAATTCACACACGTTCATTGTGATATGGGTTGTTTGGATTTGTTTTTCACGACTCGTCATTTAGAACACGATGGGAAGGGTTTCGACGCGAAACGGTGAAATTTTGTAAAAAGTTCACCGAGGCCTGGGTAAGCCCATAGCCCATAGCCTATGGGGTATAGGTCCATACGGGGTGGACGTTTTGGGGTCTAGGTGAGCCCTAATGATCCTATGGTGTCGTATGAGGTCTTATTTTGAAGCTCTCGTTGAGGAGCATCCGACTGTACTAATGGTTCGTCCGTTTTCAATAGTCTGCGCATGCGCAGTCTGGCCGTAGTATAGAAAGCAGGCATTTTGGGGGGTATGTGGGTGTGTGTTTGGGGTAGAGATGGACCGCTATGGGTCTGAATGGGTCGTGGAAGGTGTCAAAGTGAAGCTTGTGTGGGTTAGAGTCAGAATGGTGTGTTTTTAAGTGCAAGTCGCGTCAATCTGCGCATGCGCAGTTGGTTGTAGTAAGTAAAGTGGTCATTTTGGGGCAGTACAGGAAGGTATTTGGGGTAGAGATGGACCATCCTTGGTTCAATGCGTCCTGGAAGGTGTCATGTTGTAGGTCTCGGGGTGTAGACTCCGATTTGAGGGATGTCCACGTCATCTGTGACGTCATCGGTACGAGTAGTAGCGAAAGTGGACATTTTGGGGCAGTGAAGGAAGGTATTTGGTGTACAGAGGGACCATCCTTGGTCCGAATGCGTCGTGTGAGGTGTCATTTTGTAGCTCTTGGGGTGTAGACCCCGATTTGAGGGATGTTCACGTCATCTGTGACGTCGTTGGTGACGTCATCATTACGAGTAGTGAAGGAAGGTATTTGGTGTAGAGAGGGACCATCCTTGGTCCGAATGCGTCGTATGAGGTGTCATCTTGTAGCAACGCCCGCCAGCGCCAAGCTTAACGCTTCAACGCCCTGGTGAAATAGCTCAGAAGTTCTGATTTTGTAGATATTCCATGGAATTGTCACTAATTCTTCGAAATGCAGTGACGCCCGTCAACGCTCGTAGTTACGCCTTAACGCTCTAACATAACGTTTTGACGCCATGATATAAACCGGAGAGAGAACAACAACAACAACAAGAATGACACATGAGAGAACAACAACAACAAGAAGTTTTTTCATATAGTTTATTTTCCCAAATGTTACATCATACCCACGCTGGGGGAGCCGCGTTGAGTATGTTTACAACTCAAAAAGACTCTTGCCCAATCAGAGGCCACCATTTGCATCTGTCATATTCGTTCCTGTCCGTTAGATGTATTCTTGTCGAATCAGAAGTCGCCATTTCAGAAAGTTCCATCTTTGCTCGGTGTGCCCTAAGCGTCGTCGGACAGGCCTGGATATTCTTCGGGCAGCATGTCCTGAAACAGTTGTTTGCGCATTCTGATCCCATTTTCCAGGGCCTCGGTGGATGGTAGCCCCATAGCCTCTTCCAAGTGACGCTTGGTCTTCATGATGGACCTGTGCGTGGGGTCGCCTTTCATTTCAAGCGGTAGTAAGGTATACTGTTCATAGATCGCAATGGCTGTTTTCCTGATGCGGGGGCGCATTTGGGTGTACGTCTGTTGTTAATTATCCTCTCCGGCGTCCTCGATCGCTGCA
>JAVTVY010036273.1:0-16793 GCA_036873755.1 Hanleya hanleyi | reverse complement strand
AAGATTACTCCTGATGAAGGGACCTAAATATAGAGAGTCGAGAAGAATAAATCTGAAGGCCGACCTGAAGGGGCTAAAGGTCATGTACTTCAAGATCCGCATGGTGCTCATATGAACAGTTACAATCAAAGCGAAATTGCAACGAATATTATGGATTAAGAATACTGATCAGCGATACGGATTTGATATTTTTGGAACATCATGATGTCTTGCCGGCATCATTGAAAACTGTTGATCGCTTCTCTCTTGCGGGATAGTATGTTTATGTATATTATGATTGTCTTTTTTGATTTGGGGCTAATATTGTTATATGGAATATGTCTTTGAATAATGGACGTGGATATTCTTTAATTCACGACGACTGAATTACGAATGACGGACCAGACGCTTGTAATCCCATTGTATCCTCGTTGGGTAGAGTCTGACACGTCAAAAAAAACACGCCATCCATAGTCAGCACCACGTGTGCTTCAAGACGACGCCCTGTACGCCACATTTTGACAAATATAGCCCGACTGTGGCCCAAAACCCCCACCATAGGCCTTCCTATCGAATGCGCATGCGAACAGTGACGTTGCCGACTAATGTTTAACCAACGGCCCAGATACCCCATCAATCGTACTCTACAGCACCAACTCAGTCGATTAAATCTTTATATTCTATATATATAATTTTCTCCACAAAATAACATGTGTCTTCCCGCTGATATATGGATAGCGCTTCGATCGACTCGACTTCATCATACGGGTTATCGGTTATTACAGACGCAACAACATTGATGACTACTACCAAGAAAATACACTCGCGTCGCAATAATTTCAGCCCGAATGAACTTGATACAAGATATATAGATGTCTGTCAACTATTTAGGGATATGTCAGCCAAGATCATACAAAGCTTGTATGGGCATAGTGCATGGGACGATTAGTTGCACGGAAAGTGCCGGGAAAAAAACTAACATACCCTGCAGTGTTGCCTGGCATTTGAGCCCGATCACCCCAATTTCCTTGGATCAATTTCTCAGGTTGAGTGATTCTAGTGGCTCAAAATATGATAATCTGATTGGTTCTTTTCTCAAACAGCCGTTGGCCCCTTTCGATTTTAGGACGAGTTACTGTTCCCAGCTTAAGGTGGTATTTTGACTGTATGTGTAGAATAAGGAATCCCGCCTGGGGGTGCTCGATACACGCACACCGAACAGATTTCCCAGTGAAAGGGATTTCTCTGGGTTGAAACATCACTCGAATTTGGGTGAACTACGAAGAGCTACTTGGATTTGTTAGAATATAGAACGCTTTACGTGGTCGAACACACGGCATTGTTTTACCTTTCTTAATGCGAATTTGGACTTTTTTGGGACTCGCAACATTAACACTTTGCGCAAAACTGAACACCTGTCAATCAAAGTCAAGCTGTATGACCTCGATGAGCACTGACCTGTCGATTATGTGTTGTTGTTGTTGTGTCACACGAGGTACCGGTACAGTGGTTTTCTGGTCCACGAATACAGTGCCATGATTACCTTTTTGCTATCAGAAAAATATCATCATAGCTTGGGAACTGTCTGTGGAACTATTCCACTGGACGGACTACTCAACGAAATGTAATATACGTTCACATAGGCTGTTTGAAGTTGGCCGTTATTTAGAAAAACTTATATTTCCATCCTGTGGATCCTTATATTAAGGCGACAGGCCAAATAGGTTTGAATAGCGAAATAGCCATGACATATGTGGGTACGTGACACGTTCACACACCCTTGTCTTCGACTCGCGAGCAAATAACAGTTTCTAATGACACTTTGCTGCGAAATATTTGATTCGAATCCAAAATATTGGGCGGAATTGATCGGTCATTGGTCAGTTGTCATTTTTGGAGAGGAGAAAAGAGATGCAAGTGACCTTCAATTTACCTGGTTACCTGTAAACTTAAGTCTGTTTAGTAGATCATAAAAATCTCCTAGACTATTCAGCGGAGTAAACAGTACGTAGGCCACAATGTTCTGAGGTCCCTCAATAAAGTTGATAGGATTGACAGCTGTATACCTGAAGAGCAAAAATAGAATATAAAATTAGCTTCTGGCCTGAGAGATCAGTGTTTGTTTTTTGGTGAAACTTGAAGTGGAATTTGTATAATTCGTGTGGAAGAGGGCGGTTGCTAGTACAACTCCGTTAGCCGAATTAGCTGCAAGATGGTTTTCAATGAAATGCGGAGAGTTAACCTTTATGATGCAGCAGCCCAATACTACAAGAATGGTCACGGGTCGACTCACCATAACATGCCAGGATGGACCAACCGATCACACTATTCATGGAGATAATGTTGAAGTTTCAGAAAGACTCCCTAAATCAGTTTATGAAGAGTCTACAATCAATGCATTGGCAGCTATATCTCGTTTCCGAAAGACTGTTGATTTGCTTTCTTGGAATTCATATAAAAGCGTACAAAAAGGAGTGAGATGCACTTACTTATACCAGTGAAACCCATTAACATAAGTTTCAATGTTATTTCTCAAAACCTGGTAGTTTATTTTTGTTTTCGATGATATCCGTCCGAAATTCGGGTTTGTTTTGATGTTGTTAAGACGCTGTAATAGCCCAGCAGCATAATCCTGCAAGAGAATAGTTATACACAAGTGAAACATATTGGTTAGAGAAGACGAAAAGCAAGCCACAATCCATACGGTATACATACAATAGTAGGCCTACTAAGTCGAATTGGGTATGTTTGTGGAATCAATGGAACTATGGTGAATGCAAACATGAATATTCATAACAACTGTTCCGTACATCAGCTGCATGCCCTAATGCAACACGGGTTACCATACATGTATGCTGATTAATTTTAACCACGGTTCAGACGGCATTGGGTAATGCAAGAAATGGGAAAACAACGACACATACACATACATCCAATAGATTAAGTACATTCAAACCTTCCTATCGGGATATTCTTCAATACTGTACACCTCTACTCGGTCGTTGTAATCGTTGACTCCAATTCTCGTGGCAAACTGTGGTGATTCTCTCAATCGCCAGGACCAAAAGTCGTTTTGGACAGCCTGTATGTCATTAGTCACGTCGCCTGTAATGCACGGCCAAGGGGGAAAATTAGAATATTTGCTTCGAACAATCCTTATAAGGATGACTTGGAAAGGGGTATCCTTTTTTGCATCTTCAAGAAACATCACAAGTTCAGATTTATCATCGTATTTGGACCTAAATATCAAACACTCTCACATCGATCTGACTAGACAAAAATATCAAACAGGAATTACTCCCACGTCGACTTGACTATATCTAAATATCAAACATGGATTACTCCCACGTCGACTTGACTAGACCTAAATATCAAACATGGATTACTCCCACGTCAGCTTGACTAGACCTAAATATCAAACATGGATTACTCCCACGTCGACTTGAGTAGACCTACATATCAAACATGGATTACTCCCACGTCGGCTTGAGTAGACCTACATATCAAACATGGATTACTCCCACGTCGACTTGACTAGACCTAAATATCAAACATGGATTACTCCCACGTCGACTTGAGTAGACCTACATATCAGACATGGATTACTCCCACGTCGACTTGACTAGACCTAAATATCAAACATGGATTACTCCCACGTCGACTTGACTAGACCTAAATATCAAACATTGATTACTCCCACGTCGACTTGAGTAGACCTACATATCAAACATGGATTACTCCCACGTCGACTTGACTAGACCTAAATATCAAACATGGATTACTCCCACGTCGACTTGAGTAGACCTACATATCAAACATGGATTACTCCCACGTCGACTTGACTAGACCTAAATATCAAACAGTAATTACTCTCGTTTCGACTTGACTAGACCTAATTACCAAACGTGGATTTACTCTCTCATGGGCCTGAGTAGACCTAAATATCAAACAGGAATTTCTCTCCACTAGTGCTTAATATGAACGAGAGATTACTGTCACATCGCCTTGACTGGTGCTTAATATCAAAGAGAGATTACTCTCACATCGATTTGACTAGACCTAAATATATAAACAAAAATATTACTCTAACATCGAATTGTCTGGACCTAAATATCAAACAGGGATTACTCCCACGTCAGCTTGACTAGACCTAAATACCAAACCAGGATTGCTTTCACATCGACTTGACTAGACCTACATATCAAACGTGGAATTACTCTCTCTCTCAAGGACCTGAGTAGACCTACATATCAAACATGGATTACTCCCACGTCGACTTGACTAGACCTAAATATCAAACAGTAATTACTCTCGTTTCGACTTGACTAGACCTAATTACCAAACGTGGATTTACTCTCTCATGGGCCTGAGTAGACCTAAATATCAAACAGGAATTTCTCTCCACTAGTGCTTAATATGAACGAGAGATTACTGTCACATCGCCTTGACTGGTGCTTAATATCAAAGAGAGATTACTCTCACATCGATTTGACTAGACCTAAATATATAAACAAAAATATTACTCTAACATCGAATTGTCTGGACCTAAATATCAAACAGGGATTACTCCCACGTCAGCTTGACTAGACCTAAATACCAAACCAGGATTGCTTTCACATCGACTTGACTAGACCTACATATCAAACGTGGAATTTCTCTCTCTCTCAAGGACCTGAGTAGACCTAAATATCAAACAGGAATTACTCTCACATCGTCCTGGCTAGTGCTTAATATGAACGACAGATTACTGTCACATCGAATTGAATGGTGCTTAATATCAAAGAGAGATTACTCTCACATCGACTTGACTAGACCTAAATATCACCCAGGCGTTACCCTCACGTCGACTTGGCAAGACCTCCATATCAAACAGGAATTTATTTGGATGATGATTATTAAACGATTCATTTTAGTAAACAATGTGACTCCATTTGTAAAATAATGTATTTAATGTTTTCTCATATTTTTCCTTTAGGTGATTGAGATCACAATAGAAATGTCAGCATGAGACCCGATGCAGATTCTCAAAAAAAAATATTTTAAATAAAGGACACCAATTTAAATGCTAGATTCCACAAAAATAATCGTTGTCATTTACCCAGAAAAATTATTTCTATTGATTGAAAAAAAAAGAAGCAAAAAAGAAAAAAAGAAACTAACAAACAACAACAACAACAAAATAAGCTATTCTCGTTAGCGAATGTAGGAGAGTGGAATACACTTTGGACAAACCCGCATAGAGAAATCTTGACTATTTAGCATAACTATAAAAGGGATCTGGAGCAATCAATAAAAACAGATTCCAACGGAAAGAAAACAATCCTTCTCACCACCACCGGTTTTAAGCCTACAAATGGAACCAAGATTTGGTAAATAAAAATCAGCTAACTACAGCAAAATTCCTTTTATTCAGGGAAAAACCTAGAATGCAATCCTTTTTCTCGGTATTACATTACGTTTCACTGAGTCGGGGTGGAATTGGTCGGGGGGGGGGGGGGATAGTTTTTCAGGTATACTATGCCCATACACATATACGTTTGGTCTACTGGTACTGTATGGAATACTAAATATATACACTTACCATGGGCACCAGGCAGTATGCAGACCAGAAGACAAAGACACAAGACGCAAACGCCCCGTGATATTCCACCCATATTGGCCATACTATACCTGGAAAATAAAATTCAGTGAATATCCATTATGCGAATACGCGTGATGGATAAGAATGTCCTGATGATAAGTGTCCCCTCTCATATACTTTTCTATTGCAACCAACGACGAAGACTTGTCCCTAATGTAGATACAATTGTCCAAGCTGGCTTAGAAGATAGGAGCCGGACACTCGTAGCCACCAAACATTCTTAGCCTTCACACCGGTACTAACTGTTGGGAAATCTAGCTACTCAATAAAGACGAGAGAAAGGGCTTGCAATTGCAGGTCGAACGTATTTGGATGACAAGCAGCAGGCGACTGTGGATTGAGCTTGTCAGACGCAGGTTTCGATTGAGAATTATGCAGACCTGCTGATGAGCATGAATAGATAGAGATTCAATGTCTTATTCAGCACTATTTCCGCTATATAGCCGGAGATTAAGGGTTGTTTTGGGGAGATTGAATACCAAGAAAGTAAAGAGGGCGCAGACGTTTAAGACGTAAAATTAGCACATGACAAGTGTACATGTGTATGACAAAGCAGAAGCTTGTGTACAGCAGAGGTCTAGCATGTATGGAGGTGGGAGAACCGTATGAAAGGGAAAACACATAGCGCATAGCAAAATATAATAACAGACGTCAACTTCATCATAGGTAAAAAAGTTACTCACTCAACAGAGGTTTCCGCTAGACTGGTGTCCAGAATACTGTTTCACATTTTGATATACATGATATATGCACAGTCATACACTGTTTCATTGATAAGTTGGTTCTTTCGTGAGACTATCAACAGATGGTAGCCAATATCTAAGTTCACCAGTTTGGGTAGATAAAGGTGAAGTAGGCCGTTAAAAGGCCTTGAACTGCTTGGCTGTCATATTTCAGGAGTTGGGTCCATCTCAGAGCTATATACATGCCTGATGCATGCCGTTATCTATTCCCGCCGACGAGCTAGGACATAAACGGTTCCACGTTGATTTATTGTCCTCTTTCACCTGTGATTTGATCAAAACATTGGCCAAGCAGATATCGTAATATAAAGTCGGACTAAAACCAGGTCTACAAAAAACGCTCCCTATCTTTACTTGTCACTCATCTAGATCTGGGATCAACACTCCCGTTTCCATGTTCTCAGTATTGATCAATGACAGAGTTTATTCGTGATTTAGAGATGTTTGAAAACTTCAAGGTCAGGCCTAGCAACAACTGTTCCTATCAATAATGCATTCGGATGATAGTCACACATGTCGTTCATTGATGTCCGTGTGCTATAACCCGTACCGTGTAAAAGTTCATTTTGATGCTCCTTACCTGTTATTTTCGGGAAGCTAATTCCTTCTTTGCCACGCTTGTCGCTTTTATTAAAGTTTTCGGCGCTGGTGATTAGCTGTACCCGAGCCGTTTTCACAACGACCCTGACCTTCCCCATATTACGGTAGACGCCATATTGCGTGTATCTGGGCCGCTACGCATGAGCAGTTATACAATATGGCGTCTACCGTAATATGGGGAAGGTCAGGGTCGATGTGAAAACGGCTCGTGTACAGCTAATCACCAGCTCCGGAAACTTTAATAAAAGCGACAAGCGTGGCAAAGAAGGAATTAGCTTCCCGAAAATAACAGGCAAGGAGCATCAGAATGAACTTTTATACGGTACGGGGTGTAGCACACGGAGATCAATGAACGACATGTGTGACTATCAACCGAAGGCATTATTGATAGGAACAGTTGTGGCTGGGTCAGGCCATATATAATACCTGCGTGGGGGAAACAGGTTTACCTCGGGGTATTATAAACTGAGAAATATGTCCTGAAATTGATCGATATATCTAAACTATATTAATGTTAATCGGATGTCATCATGGTTTGTAGAGAATAAGACATTAATCTGGCGAAACAATCTAAAATATATGAGAAGATGAGATTTACATATACCGTATACCTGTCGCCTCCTGGCACCAAAGTGAAACGGAGCAGACGCGAGACCATAATCCGACAATACAGAACCTCTGGCCTTGGCCTCAGATAAAACAAAAATAGAATACTGAATCTTTAATCTAACTGTCAAGACTAACAGGCACTGACGACAATCGAGGGCGACGGGGAATTGCAGATTTATTGCTAAACTTGCCCTCTGGTTTTCACGCCAACGAAAAGTGGTGGACTGAGTATGCAAAATCCGTAGACCCATTGCTGGATTCCCTTTAGGCATCACTGCGATTCCTCGATAAGTATCACTAATATCCCATCTTATTATGCTCAAGACACGTTTAGTTCAATATGACAAAGCTTTAAACATGGTGCAATGGGTATGCCATAGCTCAGTTGACAGATAAGGCAACAATCTGTTCCTGGTTTAGAATCCAGTTCTCTACCGCCTGTAGGACTATATAGACCATCCTTACCATGTAAACAATAAAATGTACTGGTGGTCTTTTTTGATTGAAATTGTAGTTTAAGGGCCGCTTCCCATTCGGATTTCGCGACCCATCAACTCAATGTTTTATTTGAATTTCGCGGTACATTACTTTGTTTATTGAATATCTTTTCCAGCGCTAAATATATAAATAAATAAATAAATAAATAAATAATAAATAACAATGAGAGATTAGTAGGAGATATAAATAGAAGTAAATAGTAAAGTATATGTACAAGTTCGTAAGTCTCTTTTTGGTTTTTGGTTAAGTTAAACTGGTAAATATGAGTTCACTGTAATCGCGTGTATGATTCCTTTGTCTTGGTACCCCTTTGTACGCACAAAGCCGTCCAGAAAAAACTGGGAGAACCATGGGCGTCTTCAGGATTTTTCGGATCGACTTCACTAACGACGCCATTGGGAACAGGGTGGGTTCTTCCAGAAATCTGTGCCTGTAACAATTGCTTGGAGTGTGTATTGGGGCACAGGACGGCAGGTCTACGTCCTATATTGCGTGAAAGTCAAAGGATCATATTCTGTGTTAAGGCGTCAGTTCGGTGTCATCTATGGGTTATCGTGTTGGTGTGGTTTAGGATGTGATGTTCTGGTTCTGGAGGTTTCTTGTTGTGCGGCGATGTTGGTATTCTTGTGATCGTCATCCGTCTTCTGTTTTTAGTCTTGTCCAGCCCGTCTTTGGTCTTCGGTGTGCCGTGAGGTGCTGTTTAATAATTGTTTGTCGTCATCAGTGTTCTGTTTGATGTCTGGTCTTGTTCGTCTGTGGTCTTCAGTGTGCTGTGCTGTGCTGTGTTGAGGCGCTAATTCGGTGACATCTATGGGGTAGCGTGTCTGGCGTGGTATAGGGTCGAGTATTCTGGTTCTGGACGTTCTTATGGACCGACGATGATGACCTTCATCGTGTTCATCTCCATTTCTGAAAGTATAAGATGAAACAGTGTGTAGTATTCATTTTTGTGAGTGGCATTATCTGTGTGCGTGGTTGTTTCTTGGACGTGTGCTAATGATTTATGTCCTTGGTTGTTGAATTGGTAGCGGCCTTCAGGTTTTAGAGACGAATGTGGTTACCGGCCCACACGGAACATGGTATCTCCGGTGCCCACATTGCCTATTTTATTGCGAAAGAGAGATTTTTGGCCAATATTGTCGCAGGGATGTTGATTGGTCTTGGCCTCCGATTTCCGTTTTAGAGACGAATGTGGCAACCGGCCCACATGGAACATGGTATCTTTGATGCCCACATTGCCTAAATTTTATTCCAAAAGAGAAATTTTGGTCAATGCTGACATTGTTAGTTAGTGGTGCGCATGCACGGGGGTAGTGTTATATACTGGAATAATAGCCAGCAGTCGCGTTGTGGGTAGTGTTTAGGGCATTCAAGTAGAACATGTTCTATTGTTTCTTCTACATTGTTGCATGCGGTACAGAGTGGTGGGGTGTTTTTCAGAAGCATGGACAGATGTGATTTAAGTCCGGTTTTGCCTAATCTTAATCTTGTGATGATGCGGTCATCACGCTTATTGTCTAACTGGAATCCTTGGACTTGTCTTTTCTCTCCATCAAGAATGTTATGTAACCATCGTCCACGTTTTTTTTCGTTCCATTCCTTTTGCCACTTGCTATCTATTTTGCGTCTAATGATAGTGTTGAGTTCCTTATATCCTAATCCTATTGGCACATCGTGTGTGGTTTTTGCAAGACTGTCTTTGGCAGTTTGGTCGGCTGCTTCGTTACCTATGATGTTGACATGCGCGGGGACCCAAGCTAAAATGGCGTCTATACCCTCGTTGTGTATTTGTGTACAGATATATTCTATTTTGTGTATGAGATCAGGTCTACTGTCAGATATAGAATTTTCAATGGATGTGAGTCCACTAAGGGAATCGCTGAGTATCACAGCACGGATTGGTTTGTGCTCGATGATCCATTCGAGAGCCTTAATTATAGCAATCAGTTCACTAGTGTATACAGACATATTGTCTGCAAGTTTGAATCCATTTTGTATGTTGAGCTCAGGTATAACAAAAGCTGATCCAGTGTTATTACTTAAGTTTTTCGATCCGTCTGTATAGATTTTTAAGTAACTTTTCCAGTTTTGGTTGATATATTCAAGGGTGGTGGCTCTAATAAAGCCTGGGTTGTCCTTCTTTGTGAGGTAGTCGTGTATACTTGTGTCCACGTGGGGCGACTCTAATTCCCAGGGTGGCCTAGTGATTTTGTCTGTGTCGCAGATGTGTGCGATTGGTATTTCGTGTTCTTGGAATAGGTTATTTACGGTATAGCCGAGGGGGGCGGAGTCTTTTCCCAGTTTTTCTTTAAATATTCATATTCACTTTTATCTTCAAACATTTTGTGGCATGGGTGATTATCGCCCTTAGCTCTAGTTTTTCCTGCATATTTCAAGGACAGTTCCTCTCGTCTTAAACGAAGAGGTTTCTCATTGGTTTCTATTTGAAGACTACATAAGGCGGTTCCCTTGAAGGCTCCAGTAGCTATTTTTAGAGCAGAATATTGGATGCTGTCTATTCTTTTTAGTTGTGTCTTACATGCTGATTGGTAGGCGATGGACCCGTGATCTATTTTTGACCTGATTAAGGTTTGGTATAATTTTATCAGACTATATTTACTCGCTCCCCAGTTTGTCCCAGACACACACCTCATGAGGTTCAGGTCTTTATTGCACCGGAGTACTAGTTGGTCGATGTGGTCTTTCCAGGTGAGTTTTCTGTCAAAGATCATACCTAGGTATTTAACACTATTTCTGAATTCAATTTTCTGACCTCCTAGTGTTAGTTTAACGTCAATGTGTTTATTGTTTGAAAATATAATGCCCGTTGTTTTTAGGGCGGAAAATTTGAAGCCCCATTTATCCGCCCAGCCGCTAATTGTATCTAGTGTATTTTGCATTATATCTGTCAATTTTTTTATGGAACGTGCGGTTTTCCAGAGGGCAGAATCGTCAGCAAATAGAGACTGTTCTACTTCTGGATGTTTCGTGTCAATTTCATTGGCTAGGCCATTGATGAGGATGTTAAAAAGGGTGGGGCTTATGACGCTTCCCTGAGGGGTACCGTTGTCTAATTCATGGTCGGTGGATAGGGTGTTTCCTATGCGAACTTTAAAATTTCTATTGTTTAGGAAGTTTTTTATCCAGTGTTGCATTCTTCCCTTAATTCCAAATTTGCTTAATTGAATAATTATGCCGTCCTGCCATACAAGGTCAAATGCTTTTTCTATGTCTAGGAAGATACCTAGTGTGTGCTGATGTTTGGCATTCCCCTTTTTTATTGAGTGTTGTAATCTGGCTATATGGTCTAACGTACTTCTGTTCTTACGAAAGCCGCTTTGAGTTTTTTTAATAAGTTGTTGTTTTCCATATGAAATTCCAGTCTATTCTTTACCATGGTTTCCATTATTTTGCATAGATTTGAAGTGAGAGAAATTGGGCGGTAAGAGTTGCTGTCGGATGGATCTTTACCTGGTTTTGGGATTGGGATAACGATGGAAGTTTTCCATTTACTTGGAAGTTGTTTGGTCTGCCAGCTGACATTAATTAGTTTCAAAATTAGCTTCTGTGTTTTATTAGGTAGGTGTTTAAGGATCGTGTATCCTAGTTTGTCTTTGCCAGGTGAGCTCTCTTTTTTACAGTGTATAGCTTTGCGGTATTCATTAATGTTGAAGTCTCTATTGAGATAGTTTTCTAAATGATCGTCCAAATCGTTTTCTATCGTTGTCTCTTCCTTAATTTTTCTGAATTCTGGTTTCAGGTTCCTATCGCTACTGTTCGAAGCGAAAGATTCGGCGAGGTGTTCTGCCTTTTCTTTGTTCGTTTTTTTAGTTTTGTTCAGTACACGAACTGTGTTTGTTAGCTTTCCTTGTATATTTTTTATTTTGTTCCATACTTTTTTTGAATTGGTTTTGGTATCTATAGTGTTGCAAAAGTCTTCCCAACATTTTGATTTAGCTTCTTTGACACTTTTTTCAGCTATAATTTTGAGTTCCTTGTAGTTCGCGTGGTCACTTTGGAGCCTACTTTTTTTGAATTTTCTAAGTACCTTCTTTTTGGCCACAATATTCTTTGCACGCTCTGGGTTCCACCAGGGAACCGGGTTTTTGTTGTGGCGCTGTTGTGATATCGGAATATATTTTTGTGCTATGTTTAGTAGTGAATTTGTAATGTTTTCATTGAACATCTCTGGATCGGAATTGAATATCACGTCATGATTTAGGCTTTGACAGTCTTTCTGGAAGCTTTTCGAGTCGGCTTTGGAGTACTGAAATTTTGGAGGGGCGTCTGTCCTTTCAGAGTCGGTTTTATACTAATTTTCGTCAGAATGGCGAAGTGATCGCTGTCAAGCGTGTCAGGAATCACTTCCCATTCGGATTTAACAGCTAGATCAGGAGAGACAATAGTTAAATCTATTGCAGATAGTTTACCGGTGTTCATGTCTATTCGCGTCCCGTGGTCATTATTTAAATAGCATAGGTTATTTTGGTCAAGCCATTTTTCCACTACTTGACCTTTTTCGTCTGCCTTGATGCAATTGTCGTCCCAAATGGGGTTATGACTGTTGTAATCACCACATATGATAATAGGGGAGTTAAATTTCTTTGTGATGTACGTTGTCCAGTTCTTTCGGGGAGATTTTCTTTAGACTTCCTGGGGCATATAAATTAATGATGTTAATAGGTTTGCTATTGAAGAAGACCTGGATAGCGTGCCATTCGAGATCGTCACTGGTAAGGCTTTTATCTAGTTCGATGCGAATCAGATCCTCTTTTATTAATATCAGCTTTCCCCCTAGTGCACCTGTAAGTCTGTCTGATCTATACGACTTATATCCGTTTATTGTAAATTTATTTTTTCCTGGCTTCAGAAATGTTTCCTGAACACAAATTATATCTGGGCTGATTTCATTTACTAAGACTTTAAGATTGTCCCCGTTTTTCCCGATGCTTCGGGCATTCCATTGGAGTATTGATAATTGGGTTTTGTTGAATTTTGTATTAGTTATATCTCTCGTTTTGTGACTGATGCATTGGCAAGTGGATTATCTTATGTTGTTATGTTGAGGGCCGGGATAGACTTTTCTAGGGGTGTGGATGTTTTCTTATCGTATTTCGGATTTTCCCCCCAGTTAATAATTTCATCGGAGCTAAACTCCCAATTAAGGAAGTCCCGCGCAATTTTTACTATCATGTCGGTCTTATTAAGCTTAGGTTGCAGGGGGTTAATAACTGAGTTTAACACAATGTTGATAAAGCCCAACAGGTCTAGCTTGGTTAGATTCTTTGTTTCTGTTTCTTGTACATTGTTTTCGGCCTCCATTGTATCACATGAGTTTGTGTTCACGGCTGTGACTATTGTCTCAGTTGCCTTTGAGTTTTCTATTCATTCTGGTTTCTTTACTGAATTTTCTATTTATTCTGGTTTCTTTTACAGCTTCTGCGTAAGAAATCCCTTTTTCTGCTTTAGTGAATTCAACTCTTTTTGCCTCTTTGAAAGCTATACAACCTTTGTAGGCCGCTGAATGGTTGCCTTTGCAGTTTACACATGTTACTTTTGTTTCAGTACATTCTTCGTAATTATGATTTCCAGAGCATTTCGCACATACAACTTGGGATTTACAAAATCTAGCTATATGACCACCATATTTCTGACAGTTATGGCATCGTTTTGGTGCGTCAAAAAAAGGTTTAACTATAATGTTACGAAGCCATAGCCGGACAGTTTCCGGTAATTTTGATCCTTTGAATACTAGCATAATGCTTGTCGTTTCCCGTTTGTTCTTTTGCATTCTTTGGGCATATACGACGTTTTGTTTTGAGAGAATGGGGAAAATGTCTTCTAGTTTGACACTGAGGTCAATTCCATAAATTACTCCTTTGCATTGCTCTCTACGCTGTATGAATTATTACCCTACTCGCATATACTGAAATATAAGAGCATCCACTTCGTGTCATGCTCCAATAAAACCCCAACACAGTGTTTGAGTGGAAGATGACCATGGCTTTATTTGAGAGCAGACAGGTTTGGCTAGTCTTTTGTGTTAAATGCCGTCATTTACATCTGACGACGATACAGCTCACCAATCTCCAATGTACGAGTTGTCACAGCGAAACAGCTCATCAATTACCAGTATACGAGTTGTCAGAGCATTTCCATCATAGCTCTCTAGTTTTGTATCTAATACCGCTTATGCCGGTGCTAGGGGCCGTGTGGTCATATCATCCAAGTTGCCACATGAACAGGTACAATAAAAGCGTACCTGAGATACGACACATATCACGAATCGTTAGATTCTTGGTATGTGCTTTAGAATAGGTTAACCAGAAGACTATTCTGTGAAGTCATGTGACGCAGTCAGTATGTCTGCACCTCTTCCCACTTCACTTATATGTGTTGTAACTAAGCAATTTCATACATGGCAAAACACACATGTACTGACCGTCTATACACCACGGTATTTATGACACGTCAGATACTCACATCCTCCAGATGGTGTCAAAAGGGAGGTTAACTTGAAAGGTCACATGTCGGCCAATGGGACACATCCTTAAAAGATCCATATGGTGACATAAGTGATCGGTCAGAATGTGTCCACCAGTAGGCACAAGTCCCAGATGGCGACAAAAGGAGACACACACGACATACATGCCTTCAAACACATTTGCCATATGAAATTAGTTATGCCAAGCAGATAGGATAAAGCCATGGCAGCATACAGTGCGAAAAACGAATATTAGCATGGGTGCTTAATATATATAAATCATGACTGAATAAGTGAGGAATGCAATGTTAAAGGGTGGGAAAGATAGGGAGGGGATTAAAAGCGGAGACAGAACAGTGCCGTGAGTAGTAGGTAGAGTTGATTAAGTATCTATAGCCCTCAATTGCGCATGCGCGAGAACCTTTTTTGACGTCATTTGGGGCGGAGCGAGGGGGTTATTTGGGCGGAGCGAGGGGGTTGGGGGCGTGGCCTATGAGTGCACTTGCACCCAATTTTTGGAAAAACCCAGATTTTCAAGATGGCGGCTTGTTTTTGTATGCTAGGGGTGGTGTGATTCAAGATGGCGGCTTGTTTTTGTATGTTAGGGGTGGTGTGATTCAAGATGGCGGCTTGTTTTTGTATGTTAGGGGTGGTGTGATTCAAGATGGCGGACAACACCCAGTGCACTGACTGACCTTACCTCCACGAAAAAAAAAGTTCCGGCAAAAAAAAAAAAAAAAAAATGTATTCATGCGCGGTGATGCGGTTTGGCCGTGGTTTTGGCGGTGATTCGGTCTCGGGAAAAAGCTTCCCGGAGAAAAAGTAGTCCCTAGATAAAATGGTCCGATTGGGTCGAGTGAGGTATCAAAGTGAAGCTTATGTGAAGGGGCATCTAATGGGCTGGGTGTGGGGTTGAACTATCGGCCTTCTGCGCATGCGCGGTGGCCGAAATGTATGAAAATAGCCGTGTTGGAGCTAGGGAAGCCCCTAAGGGTCCGATGGGGTCGAGTGAGGTATCAAAGTGAAGCTTATGTGAAGGGGCATCTAATGGGCTGGGTGTGAGGTTGAACTATCGGCATTCTGCGCATGCGCGGTGGCCGAAGGGTATGGAAATAGACGTTTTGGAGCTAGAAGAGCCCCTAGTGGCCAAATGGAGCCGAGTGAGGTATCAATGTGAAGGTGAGATGAAGGGCCATATGATGGACTGGTGTGGGTTGAACTATCAGCATTCTGCGCATGCGCAAGAATGGAAATAGACGTTTTGGAGCTATTTGACTATTAAAAAAGGAAAAAAGAATGAACACATTTTTTAATTTTCTACTATTTTTTATTAACACACAATGAACGTATTCACAATTGAATTTAATACACATTAACAGTGAGTATTGAATTTTTCAAATACACATTAACAGTGAAAAAACTATGAATTTTTTTGTAATACAATTATACACTCTCCAGATCAGTTTTCCTTGTTCTCAATAGTTCTTCAACAAGACTTGTTTGAAGTCATCATCATCTTTCCGGCCTTGGTGCACATAGATGTACGTCACATAAAAGGTAAAAACATGAATGTCTCCTACGGGCCACCGTATGATATGTGTGTGTTAGGGGTGGTGTGTTTCAAAATGGCGGCCTGTGGTTACTGAAAATATTCAAATGAGGTCAATTGGCTATAAAAGGAGTCCATTTTTAGGGAAAGGGGTGTATTTCAATCTGACTTACCTGACCTGTCTGCCTGCCTCACCGATTTTCCTGCCCGCCTGCCTAACGGACCTCCCTGATCACTGCCTGTGTGTAATCATCTGCCTGACCAGTATCATTGACCAGTATCACAGAGTAACACCAATCAACGTCGTACACGTATGTAATATACATTAATTTTTAATAATATCCATGCTAGGAAATGTCCCCCTCCCCCTCCTCCCCCCCCTCCCCCTCCCCATCGGATTTTTTTTTGCAGCTTAGACGGTCTTTAGGAGAACGTGTCACTGTGGAAAAACACATCACAGTTATTTCCCTATATCATGGAAACTTTTAGCGGGCAATTTTAGTACATAGGGAGGCATTTATATATTGGCATAATTTTCTGGTGAAACTCAAACATCCTCTACATGCATCAGCTGTTTTTATGTCAACAAACACCTCTATTTTTAGACTGCTACAATGTAATTCATTTGAGCGGGTGATTTCATTCGCGCGATTGCGTGGAAGTGCACTGTCGGTTTTGCACAACTTATCA
>JAVTVY010036272.1:0-16775 GCA_036873755.1 Hanleya hanleyi | reverse complement strand
TCAACACGGACCCGATGGATCGGCCCGGTGAACATTGGGTGGGCGTGTACTTGACAGAACAGCAGGGCGAATACTTTGACCCGTACGGCCTGCCACCCCTCCATCCCCATTTAACAGACTTCATGGATCAAGGCACAGAGACGTGGTGTTGGAACAGTCAAACGTTGCAAAGCCTGACCAGTAGCGTATGCGGACAATATTGCTTGTTTTACCTGTACCATCGATGCCGGGGAAGACCCTTATCTGCCATCGTACAGATGTTTGACGAGTACCCCAAGGCCGAGGACCGCGATGTACTCGTATATGACTGGGCCGCCCATCATTTCAATGTACAAGCCCCGTTCTGGGCTTGAATTCTTTCAATGTACACACGGCCGCTGTTCTGGGCTTAAGTTTACAAGCCCCCTGTTCTGGGCTTCAGTTCTTTCAATGTACAAGCCCCCTGTTCTGGGCTTCAGTTCTTTCAATGTACAAGCCCCTTGTTCTGGGCTTCAGTTTTCACGTGGTTGTTCTCACGTTGTTGTTGTTACTGAATAAAAAAACAAAATGAGATCTCACCAAAAAACCCTGTGTTGTGTGTTTTATTCATAATGCCCAATGTGGAGATTCAGTGAAACTGAAATCAGTGGTGTAGGATGGGGCCAAAATGTAACCCATCAAGGTTAGAATGCAAGAGCACTATAGTAAAATAGAGAGCCAATGAAATCAGCCCACAAACCAAGTACGTGTTTTTGGTCTAGGTTTGGAGCGGGCATTTCATTGAGGTGCGTGTATACGGTGAGTGAAGACTCGTCCAACACGTATAGATTATGTTTATGACTATAAGTTCTATGTAACCCATCAAGGTTAGAATGCAAGAGCACTATAGTAAAATAGAGAGCCAATGAAATCAGCCCACAGACCAAGTACGTGTTTTTGGTCTAGGTTTGGAGCGGGCATTTCATTAAAGTGCGTGTATACGGTGAGTGAAGACTCGTCCAACACGTATAGATTATTACTATAAGTTATATGAGCATAATGCATGAAAGTGGCTTTGAACACCGTATTAGCCAATCAGTGGCCTAGAATGGAGCCAAAGCTAACCCATCCATGTCCAGAAAACATTACCGGGTGTACAAGAACCCGGATGTAGGAGCGGACGTCAGCGAAAGCACACCGTGAGTACCCCAATTCGATTGGCTGATTGTTCGACCGCTGATTGGTTCTTTTTCTCGACCGCTGATTGGCTCTTTTTTCTCGACCGCTGATTGGTCCAAATGGAACTGCCCATCTTTTCCCAGGTTCATCTAGAATCCCCTTTTTTGTGCTCAAGCTCTGACTATAGCGATGCCGCAACATTGTCTCATTGGACATTGGACCGTTTGACCTGGATGTGACCATTTGACCTGACATGCGTCCGCGCGCGCACTGCCGGTGATGACGCGCACTTCCGGAGAACTCGCGCGCGCGCTGCGGCCGGGGCGGGCCGCGCCGGGAAAAACAAATCCCGGAGGTTGAACATACGGACGTCTAAGTCAACATTGGAACTCTTCTATGTTTGGAGGTAGTTTTTTAGTGAAAAACCCGGAAGTGACGTCACAACCCCCACGTGACCTGCGCAGCAGAATGGAAACGACACCCTAGTGTAACTCCCTCACCTAGGCTTCACATGGATACCTCACTCGATCCCATCGACCCACTAGGGGCCCACCTACACCCCAACACGTCTATTTCTATACTACGGCCAGACTGCGCATGCGCAGAATGCCGCTAGTTCAACCCCACACCCAGCCCATCAGATGCCCCTTCACGAATGCTTCACTTTGATACCTCACTCGACCCCATTGGACCATTCGTGGCTCCCCTAGCTCCAACACGTCTAGCGGGACCCATACAGGGTCCAGTTTTCGACACTAGGTGACCACATCCCGACAAAAATGGCCAGTTTTCGACACCGGATGTGCCGCCATCTTGAACATACGTGCCGCCATCTTGGATATGTCCCATAATGCACCGGGTCAAAATACTCGCTTCTGATTGGACGAGAGCTCCGTGGCGGATTTGAAATACTCGCTTCTGATTGGACGAGAGCTCCGCATTGCATCTGCGCATGCGCAGAATGATATTCCTACCGCACACCCAACCCATCAGATGCCCCTTCACCTAGGCTTCACTTTGATACCTCACTCGACCCCATTGGACCATTAGGGACTCCCCTACATCCCAAAACGTCTATGCGCATGCGCAGAATGGTGACAACGCCCGAGCCGCTAGTCCAGTCAGATGCCCCTTCACATAAGCTTCACTTGGATACCTCACTCGACCCCATCGGACCATTAGTAGCTCCCCTAGCTCCCAAAACGTCTATTTCCATACCCTTGGGCCACCGCGCATGCGCAGAATGCTGATAGTTCAACCCCACACCCAGCCCATCAGATGCCCCTTCACATAAGCTTCACTTTGATACCTCACTCGACCCCATTGGACCATTAGGGGCTCCCCTGGCTCCAAAACGTCTATTTTCATACCCTTGGGCCGCCGCGCATGCGCAGAATGCCGATAGTTCAACCCCACACCCAGCCCATTAGATGCCCCTTCGCATAAGCTTCACTTTGATACCTCACTCGACCCCATCGGACCATTTTATCTAGGGACTACTTTTTCTCCGCGGAAGCTTTTTCCCGAGACCGAATCACCGCCAAAACCGCGGCCAGACCGCATCACCGCGGATGAATACACCCTGAATACATCCCCTGCAGCAATTGGAACTCTCCTGGATTGGATGCCGCCATCTTGGTCCCACTCCCACAGCCGCCATTTTGGTCCCACTCCCACAGCCGCCATTTTGGTCCCACTCCCACAGCCGCCATCTTGGTCCCATTCCCACAGCCGCCATCTTGGTCCCACTCCCACATCAGCCGCCATCTTGGTCCCACCCCCACATCAGCCGCCATCTTGGTCCCACTCCCATAGCCGCCATCTTGGTCCCACTCCCACATCAGCCGCCATCTTGGTCCCACTCCCACAGCCGCCATCTTGGTCCCACTCCCACACCAACACTTGCACTCAATGACCTCTCCGCCACAAATCCGCCACAAATGCACTCAGATTCAGGGGTCAATGTGACTCAATAAGGGTTATATATACTACTATCGACCATAAATTGTAAGGTGTTGTATTGCTCCTGACACTGCGCTACGTTGTTGGATATAACACTTTCTGAGAGTGTTAAAAATATAAAACTTTATATAATGTTGCCACTCTTCGGACATTTATAATGTTAAATACAACACTTTCATTTTAAGAGTGTATAGTATATAGCATATTATAATATGGTATAATTTTGGCTATACATCAAAGACAATTGGCTATACTGCAACAATGAAATCTTCAATATGTGTCACGGTTGAAACAACATATATCTCACTTTCAAATATCTTTAAACTACAAAATGGTATACACAGAGTTCAAATTTATTATTTGTACGGATTGAATTGAATTGAATTGAATGTTTATTCACCAAATGGGTAAAGATTAACAGTAGCATAAACAAATATAAAAGTGCTGGCTATACATTTGGCGGGAATAAAACCCCAGGGGGCTTGTTCTATCCCGAAGTAGTTTGTACAAGTTGGTGAAAGAGCAAAAAGCGTGATATATACAAAAGCGGTGAATAATCATCCCAGAGAACACACATACTAAATATAATAATAGTATAAATAATCCTTGACTAACAGCTGTTTCTGCTTTGTACCTGGCATTTGCCGATAGTAACTGTCAGAAAAGATTTCACTTGCATCGAGAGTTTTATATGACAAAACCGTAGAAATACATATACCGTGCAGTCAATAAATTAATAAGTGTACTGATATGTTAACATCATTAGTTATTTTTGGGTGCGAAGGTGGAGGTTTGAGCTATATGTAGTAAAGTATGGATTGATATATTATGTTTAGCATTAATTTACAGCAAGGTGCGACTTCAACCGGAGTTTGAAAACAGACATTGATAGACAGGACTTAATGTCGTGGAGAAGTGAGTTCCATATTCGTGGACCTTTCGTTTTTGTTGAGTAATATGACAAGTTAGAATGATAGGGGATTCTGTAGAGGTTGGTGCCTACTTGTCGGGTTGGGTAGAAGTGAACCTCGGATAGTTTCGTGAAGTAGTTTCGGAAGTTGAGGGGTAATAGGTAAGGCTTGTGGAAATATTTGTGGGTAAATACAGACATTATGTAATTATTTACTTTAGGAAATGGAAGTATATTCAATTCAATAAATAATGGGTCAGTATGTGTATATTTTCCAGTTTGAGATACAATGCGTATAAGTCGTTTTTGGAGCATGACGAGTGGCTTAAGGATGTCCGCTGGTGGTAAATCAAAGTAATTAACTTTTTGAATAATGTGTGTTGTTGCACTCATAAACGTGTAATATGAGGAAAAACAAAGAGAAAAATATAGGTTGGTGTGCATTTTTTAGCTGTAGGCAACGTTAAGTGGACTGACCCATGCTCAATTTGATAACCCAGAAAACATAGGGAATAGCCCTAGTTTTGAAGCATACTCATGAAAAATTCATATAAATAGTATTTAACTTTTTCTTATATTCTAACTGTTTGCAGATAATCACAATGTCTATCAAAATTTATCAAATTGGATGGATGTTGCTGAGCAAAATTCTCGGCTAGAAGGCGTTTAAAGGAAATCCCTATCTCTTAACCTAGGAAAGGGAGATAACCCATAGGAAAAACAGGCAAAATGGCTGCCAAAACCAAAAACCACCAGCGGACATCCTTAAGGTGGGTTGGAAAAGTGTTCCCCCAAATAATGTTACAATATGATAAATACGAATAGAACAAGGAGCAATAAAGCGTGATCAGAGTCTTTTTGTTGATGAGATATAAGGATACTAGCTCTCTGGCTGCAGACACATGTTTGTTCAACCACCTCGCTGGGGGTCTAATAACACCCCAGCCACCAGTCAGATTTTTGGACCGGATTCGGGGCCTTCGCGCACATCGCCGGAAGTGACATCATATATAGTAAAATAGATGTTTAACGAAAATTTTGATTACTTTTCAAGTCTGCATAATACCTCCGTTGACCTAGCGTTAAAAAGAATTATCTGGAGATAATTTTCCCTGTTTATCTGGACGGAGCATATGAAAAGTAGTTCGCTCATGTGCAACACTAAAGGAGTCGTTTGGTCAGATTCAAACTGAACCGTGCGTTGGTTGGTTTCCCCTATACGTCATAGCAACGTAGTAAAGGTCAACTTCCGCTATTGGAGGCAGGGATGTTATTGGAGCCTGCGAAATGGAGCATGCGCTGTGGGGAGGTTGATGTTTGTTGTGTGTTCGCAAGCAAACGATAACAATCGGGCGAAGAAATACAAGTGCTTTTGTTTATAGCGCGGAATTCTCATACTAGTTCCTACACAGCTGATGTGAATCATTATGAAGCATCATAGACAGTCAGGTGTGAGCTATGCCAACGGAAATTCCCGAAGGATACACAAGATACGGAGGCTCTGTCCGAACAACAATGCTGGGAATCTCTGTACCAAACGGTGGATAATCGACGGATAACAATACACACTTACGCGTCACGTGTGGGCGTGTGTTTGTATTGTCTAGCCCTCTCCGCCCATTACGAACATCATCCCACAGTTTTCATGATTCGCCTGACAGATCCGCTGATGCGAGATACAAACTGGCTTATATACGATGATTAGGATGTGAACAAGTCTTTTTCTCTCTCTCTCTCTCCTTTTTCTCACGCTATATTCAAGACTGCTAATTACATTAAGCACGCCAACTGATTGTTAATCTAATTAATAATCGAATGCTATCGTTCTTGTCAGAATAAGGAGCTCGTGTAGACGATTATATTCAGATCTGAATTTTGGGAATGTATATGTATATATTCCGCATTTTATTGCTCAAAAGTGCCTGAAATTGATGTATTTCGCCTGTTATTTTTTTTTATTATAAACAAAACAGTTTCTGAGAAGGAGAAAACGTTTCGTGGTCAAATAAACGTGGTTTTATTTTTCGAATAAATCGGTCGATGAGTTCACAAGGTGGCGCCTTTTGAACTGCCAGTTCTAAGATAGTGATATCCCAAAAAACGAAAATACTGAGTTAGTTCTCCTGTTTTCAAGATGGGATTGCTCTGTAATATAGTAGTTTCCTTTGTCAACCAGGAACTAGTGTTTGGGAGAACGTATTACAGGTCAGCATGCAATGTGTTGGTACGTCTAGTATGTAGTGTGAATCACCCGAGAGAATACACCCACACAGCTAGAGCCTTCTCCAGTTAGTAAACAGTACTTCGCTTTGCCCGACAATAGAACATACCTGCAATGATCAAAAGGAGCACCCCTTATGTAGGTCAACAGGGTGCCTGTGTTTTAGTATATTTTGCTTGGTGCTGATTACAAAATATTTCTCTGAGTAGGTGAGATTTCACAAATATTGTGGTATATAATAGTACAATAAAGACAACTGTATAGGGTTCTTTCTGTATCCGTGACCTTTAAGCTATTTCGGTCATTAAGTAAGGAATTTCTTCAGTACAACACGAGTGGTCTTTTCTCTGAACGTCTCTAAACCCTTCACAAACTAATTTGCTTTAGCACACCCATGCAGCCTGTGCCATCTTCTTAACTCTTAGCGGTACATATCTTCTCCATTACATACACTATTAGTTCCGAGGCAATTTTCTGACGTAAATGTACGCCATATTGTGTTGGCGTCAACTTCTATAAGCGGTGATCATTCGGGCATCTTCCGGCTAATCACACAAGATATGATAAATCCGCACAGTATCGATAAGAAAACCGTAGCATTGTGCAGGTTTGATGTCAATCGATAGGGCTATTACGAAACCCAATATGCCTGCCAATATTGCAGTTTGCCAGGTTCTTTGGAAATATATTTCGCCATGTCACATATACGTCACAATGTATTGATGAAAGCAGTTAGACGCCCACTGGGGGCCGGAGAACTATTTTGGTCGAAAGGTAGAAAACTGCATAGCTATGGTGTCTGGGACAGCGACTTAAAACCCCAAAACATGTAAAAAAAATAGGCATTGAACATGAAGTCAGGAACATTGGATGTACATTTACATACTATAACATGTCCCAGTTATTCTGTCGTCATTGAGTGATGTTCAGCATGGTATCCGAGGCAGGTTCCAGTGGATATGGGAGAATCGAAATGGACAAATCTCAGTTAGCTAGTGCTATACAATACATTTAATAGCGCTCAGCATCTCACCTCATACGTTCGATCGTAGACCTTGGATGACAGACATTATCATGGAATCAGAATAATTTTTATTGTTCTTTTCGTCGTACAGGGTAAGGACAGATGAAATATTGACAAAAACAATCGTAATATGGGTTCTTCGGTGAATATTAATACATAGGAACGCTCTATCTTATTTCTGAAGACAATCTTCTTACATGTGTTCACGAGATCTCCAAACCCTTAAGATGCTCACACCAACGACCCAAAACACTGACAAATATATTAATTACGCTAATATCTATACAAATTACGCCATTACAAAAACTCGAAGACAGCGATGTATGCCATACTATACCACGTATCCTCCTAGGCTGTATCCTTGGAGTTCCTACATTATAGACACATGTGATGCATGGCATCTAACACACGAATGGCATAGAGCTATTAAACCAAGTTTTCATGTCTTCGTTCGTTCCATCACTACTCCATGTTGCCTCGCATTCAATTTACATGTACAGTTCAGGATCACAAAGCTCCATGGACCGTATATGGCGACACCATAGATCTTCACGTCTTTCGAACTGTTTGCCGAACTCGATAAAAATGGTGGACAGAGAGTGGGTATATCGGTCATGTAAGACGAGATGACGTGAATTTCGGGATTTCCAATAGTGGGAAATGGTCAAGTGGTCGGCAATAGTTCCATTGGCTAATATGTCAAGTCACGTTGAAAAGCGGTATCTCTTTTTACATGAAATAATACCGGGAAGCTATTATTTTATTGCTGGATAGAGCTGTACCGCCCATGGAGCTCAGTGGTCCAGAACTGTACATGTAAAAGACAACACGGAGTAGTGAAGGAACGAACGAATGCATGAAAACTTGGCTAGCATAACCTAATGTGCGAAAATTTGGCTATTCTTATCACATGCCATTGTATATTGTTGTTTGTTGCAGAACTTGTGCTTTGCTTCCATGTATATCATTCCCAGAATCAGGAGTTATGGGGCCTACCGTGTTGTAAACAATCCAATACAGCTGATATTCCAGGTTAAGGCAATCCCACTCTCTAAAATGGAGGTAAAACGGGTTGTTTTTGCTCAATAAATCAGTTCACAAAATGAATTCAGCAAAATCCTCTTGAGGCGCACACAGATATATATATCCGTTTCAAATTGTAGTAAAATAATAAATTGTCATCTATCTAATTTGCATGATAACAGGACAAACGTCTGTCGTGCTGTTTAAATAACATTGACTGGTTCTTCAATTGGAAAATTAATTTTAGGACATGGAACAATAGATAAATTAATGTGCCTGAAGTTTTGAAGCATTGGTTAATTAGGAATTAAAAGTTATTGGGCAAAAAAGACCCTTTTTACCTCCATTTTAGAGAGCGGGATCGCCCTAACATGTATATATTGATCAGAAAACGCACGACCTAAATATATTGGTGCCCAGATTGACCATTTGTTTTGCAAAATGCATTAATTCGTACACAAATGTTGCGTTAGCGTGGTAACTTTAGAAACTGAACATGCAATGTCAGTCCATGTTCTTCCCACTCCACTAGATAATGATGTGGCCTACTATGATCTCAATGCATATATCGTACATGGTTTACTTCTTAGTCTTAAATGTGTTAGAATATGCCGCCCAGGACAAAAAATACATCTGACTGCACATCTGGTTACCCTTGCACGAGATTGTGTCGTCACAGTTTAAATAAGGAACAAAACAATGCATTCGTATGTATACACCACTTTGCGGTAAACTAACAAACTATCCCTATCCGGTGGGTCACAGTATATTGTCCGTTTCGGAGGTTGATTGCCTCGATTCTAACCCAATTGGGATGCTCAAATACTAATACAATCCGCGCATTCTGCTGTTCTCGCCTCCAATATTCCCATCGCTATTTTCAGATTTCAAAGCCCTTCGCCATAAATAATAGGTTCGAATTCGGGGCATATATCAGACGGTCGTCATGTAAACAAAGCACTCGTAATATGGGCCCCAGGGTTAATATTAGTACATAATAGCTTCCACATTAACTGACTCGGTGGGCAATGCTAGCATTCTGAACCAATTAGCCCCAATAACGCGAACCTTCCGCTGAGTGAATCCGACGCAAATGTTAAGCTTTTTTGCCGTTAAATAATACTGAGGTTTTACATGGCGTATTCGCAAGGCATTAGATTGTGTACCTCTTACTGTCAGATATACCCTCTGATTGCATTGTGGTGAAAATGCGGGACACAGGTTTTGTGCGCATGGCTCTCGGCCAATCAGCAATGACCGTTACTAAATTCATGGAGCGGAGTTAGCTGAGGATTTCACAGCGAAACAAAACGTCATGCCCTGCGCTCTTCTCAAACAGCTGAGCATCCAAGTTACCCATTCTTCTATAAGCTATACTGGATGCATTTTCCGTCTCTCTCGTAAGAGGATACATGCTTCTTATGTCAACCAAACTCAACAAAGACTGATTGCGCATGCGCGCCACGTTTTTTTTGTTCAATGCCGTTAGAGGGTGTTAGGGTTCCATTCAATTCAATCTGTTTTGATAACAGGAGCATCTCATTTGGATGATTTGAATGTGTTGGGGTTAGATAAGGGGAGAAATATAACAGGAGGAACGTATCCAGTTCTTGTACATGTGATAGCGTGCAGCTAGTCGACATATCCCATTATGTCAGTTTGTGAGGCACTCTATCCAAACATGAGATGTAGCTTGATTGAGCTGGGATTGAAAGCATGCTCCCGGTCATTTCATTGGCGCTGCGAGCAGCTTCCCTCTTAAATCCATTGATCCCTTTGTTCGAGTGTTTCCATACCTGTGCGTTTTATCAGTTACTCGGAAGGTATATTTAATATTGCGCATGTATTAGGTACGCAGGAATCAAAGATTTGTAATTGCGCACGCAAATATCTCTAAACACACGAACTCTGTGGTTTGAGGAATGTCAGTTAGACTTTACAGTGTTTGAACTCAATTTTGCGTCATCGACCACATGGGAATCGGACCACAACATCAGGAGATGTAGAAAATAGCTGCAGATTATGCGAGGGCTGGGAGCTATTACGTGTTGTTCGCGCTAAGTACTACATATTTCTCTACGGTCGCCATCTTGTTTTCCTTTACAACTGAAACCACGTGCTTTTCAAATACCGCATTAGGCAATGACATTAGCGGAGCAAATGAGGTTTTGTTTTCACTAGGATCAACGCACATCGGAAATGACGAGGCCAAACAGCCTATTGGAGCCAATTATAGGTTTCCATGTTTTCCTACGACAGATTTAATGCCTTTTCTGATAATGGTTGTGTAATGGGACATTGTGTTCTCTAGGAAATTCTCACTCTTACTGAGTTGACAAATACTGGGTAATTGAATCCACAGTTTAGAACTGAATGCGACGCATGTGTGTGTACAAAATGGAAATGAAAAATGAATGACACTGGAGCATTGTTTTGAAAAATAGCAATTCAGGAGAGAAAAGGCATATTTTGGTAATTTTCCAAACAAATGTCTTGATATATAGGTTAATACGATTTTGTTTGCATTTGTATTTTAAACATGTGAAAATATAACAAAAATATTTGGTTTATTAGCGAGAGAGTCATGACATGTCAACATCGGGAGAAAAACAAGCGGGGGACCGAAATAAAGACAATAATTGGGACATATTATCTGTCTGTCCTATATGAAACCATTTTCGAGCCAAATTGAATATGCAAATATGGAACACAGCATATCGGTATATGTTCGAGAATGAAATCTTTAGTTGAAGTCATTTTCAGGGATAAATTATAATTTAATTATATTCCTACATTGGGCAACGCCCGACCAGAAAATACTGGCTCAGGTAAGTGGTGATTTCGATTGTCACCCGAGCCAGTATTTTCTGGCCGGGTGTTTCACAATGTAGGAATATAATTAAATATATCGCGTACATGTTTGGGTATAAAGAACCATTATAGAAGCCATGTGATTGGCTGGATTTCTTCCCGTTTTCTTCACAAGCCAATGAATGTGCCGGATTTCCATTCGAATTGACCAATCAAATGTTTTTAAACTGGAAAATATCTCGTGTTGCACTGCTGGTGAAGACTGTGTTGGAATTTATAATTGAAATGCATATTCATCTAAACCTGCCGGAAGATCCATATCATCTCAACAAGGGGCGATAAATAGCCCTTAGGACTAAACACCCGTAACTCACAACCAGCCATGTCGAAAAGCCCGGATGAACCTATAGGTATAGAGCGCGTCTCACTACGCCATCTTTCACCTAGACATTTGCGTACACTTCGCCATCCATAAGATGGCTTGCGAATCGTGTGTCTCCATTATCGCGGAGCGATATCCGGTATTTTACCGGATTCTGTTCGGCCTTCATCCGGCGGAGAACAGACTCGAAAACTCTGATAAATTACAGGTTTCCATACATACCCAGGAAACAGATATTGCCTGGGCTTACAAAATATATAGGTATGAATAACTTTCGTATCATCCAAGAGGTGTGGTAGGTCTGTAATTTTGAACAAGTAGATCATCACATGACTAGAAAAAGGCGGGTTACGTTGGGGTTACGTCGGTAGACTTTAGCTGATTGGCTGACAAAGTCACGTGGTATTGATTTCTGGAAATTCCCTCCAGCAGTTGCCGAAAGTAGTCTGAAATGGATACACACGATCCCAGGGTCAGTCTTACCGCGTATAGATGGCCCAGATGGTTACAGGTTGTCACCTAGAGTAACCTTAATTCACTAAAACCAGAAGCCACACCCAGCGGGGCTACAACCAGAACTGGCATAGACCAATGGTGGATTTGAACCGGATAGAATCCAGAATCGATGTCTGTTTTGCAAATACAACTAACCATGTGTTTGCACTGGAGCTATACTGACAAGGGAATAATTCGGTTCACAATATCTGAGTCTGCGGTTTCAAGGACTCCCCGGAAGTAGCTAAAGAACTCTACTTTGGGATAAGGTACTGGTACACTACGGCAAAACTTAGCCTGTTACTCTTTCTTGCCTAATGTATTTGTTGAAGACCTCTGTCTGAACCAGTCGTATAAATACTCGTACTTTAACACACAACCAGTTAATATCGTAAAGGTTCCGCTTTTCCGTCTGGTAAGCAGCTTTCGCCTCCAAGCGCAACACATGTTGTTTCTTCATTGTTCCAATATTCGCGTTCTTCCCTATCTAAACATTGTAAGGATTGCCGGGTTTTTAACTTAAACCAGCGAGAGTCGAGGCAATATGGCGTCCAAATGTAAGAAAGTCTATTCCCTCGTCGTTCGCTCAGTGTTTAGTTTGGCAAAAATGAGTCCATTTATTTCTCGTTGATTGACGCGCCGTACAAGTGACTCGACTTCTTGACGATGATTTGATGCTTCGCTTTGGTAGATACGGTTTCAAAGTTAATACTGTGAGGGTACTGTTACGTCCCAAAAGTGAGAAAGAATTTTTTTTTTTTTTGCATTTAAAATTCTTCCCATGAACGTTACAATCTTAATACGAAACACTCAATTGTCTGTACCTCAGCAGATGTTTTGTCCAATACGTTTGTAGACTCGTACCCAGCTCCAATTCGCTATCGCTCTATGGACCGTGTGAGTTGAGGGCTAGGTACGAGTCTAATACGTTTGTAATTCGGGTTCGAATCTGTCGTGTCCTCCAGCCTCCGTTTACCGCGGCTCACCTTTTCGATTATGTATAGCGGCCCTATGCGATTGAAGATTGTTATCTTGGAAGAGATCCATGAACGGCAGCATTTGTCATGATGATAATGTTCCAAACCTACCCCTTGTATCAGATTAAAACTAAAATTAAAAATAATATATGAAAAAAAAAAAATCTCAGAAAGTTACTAATGCCACCGTTTTGCGAAGGTGGGGGGTGTTCCAAGCGGTATTTTGACTGTTACTGGGTCTTGACCTTCAAGTGAAGTACAACGACGGCTTGTCGGAATGCACCAGACTATTTAATCAGGGTAACAAGGCATGAATTGTTGTGAAAGAGAAACTCTCAGATGTAATACGGATGAATGACCAGAAAGATGCCATTCGGAGAACCCAAAACAGCCACACATGGACGGAACTAACCTTGGGCATCGACCGTGCTCAGTTGGAAACACCGATGTCATTGTTGTTAATCCCTAAGTGCCAAACCGATTCTTGTCACGTGTATAATCCGAACTATTAATTTATTTAGGCCCCAAAAACGCCCACTAATACATATACATGCAGTAGGACTATATAAATGTATGAAAAAAGGTCTTCAGAATGCGATATGTATCGCCAAATTTGCAGATAGTTCTACCGGCACATCATACTTAGACCTATATCTCTATAAAAATGAAGCGGGCCTTCTCTCTCACCGACCTTATGACAAAAGAGATGATTATAATTTCGACATCGTAAATTATCCCTTTCTGGACAGTAATATTCCATTGAAACCTGCACACATGACGTATACATATATCGCCTAGTAGCATTTGCTAGATCCTGTGTTAAATGTGACGATTTTAATCAACGCCACAAAACATGATTGCAGAAACTCATAAAACAGGTCTATTCCACCAAGCGCCTCCACTCAAAGTTTTTCAAATTTGGCGATATATATCGCATGCTGATAAAAACAAATACGAGCGCAGCATGCAAGATCTATGGTGTTACGTTTCGTAACTTGTGTCTAATTCCGCTTCACCCGGGGCTAGGGGCCGTATGAACCCATGGTGCTCATATGAACAGTCGCAATCAAAGCGTGACTGAGGTACATCATTCTCCAGATGACGACTTTACAACGAATATCATATGGATTACACAGATATAAAATCCTTAAAATAAAAAACACCAGCAGAATATCCCTCAACATAACTAAGGAATATTCCTTACCATTTTAAGGAATTTCCTTAACATGCTACTGAATATTCCTTATTGAATTTTAAGGAATTTTGCGCTGGTGTAATAGTGGGGGAATATTCCTTAAATTTTAAGGATTTTTTTTTTAGTGTAAGAATACTGATCAACGATACGGATTTGATATTTTTGGAATATCATGATGTCTTGCCTGCATCATTGAAAACTGTTAACCGCTTCTCTCTTGCAGAAAACTAGCCTATGTTTATGTATACTATGATTGTTTTTTTGAATTTGGTGCTAATGCTGTTATATAGAATATGGAAAAGGTCTTTGGATTATGAACGCGGATCTTCTTTAATGGACGACGGCTGAATTATGAATGACGGTCTAGAGGCTTGAAATTCAAGTATTTTTTGTTTGCGAATTATGGGCAACATGCATTTTCTCATAGATTGGACCTTCCCGTTTAAGAAAATTATTGGTGTCGAGTTTGAAGCACTTTCGGTTAACTCGTTTGGTGTGAGTGAAAGGGGATTGGGAAATTTAGCTTAATTTTGAATTTTTATTGGTACCGGTACCGTACCACAAGAATAAATGAAAATTGTGAGCTAAAACTATATTGTTCTACTTTTAAGTCCATTCGTGCGCTAATTCAAAATAGCATTAAGCCTGGCATGAAAGTTTTTTTTTTTTGCTTCCCGAACATCATAATAAATACCTGCTACATATGACCCTATACTAATATGTTGCTTGAATGAGTAGGTTAAGGAACATGAAATTCTGAAGCAAGATAGAGACAAAAACCAGGTGGCACGTAACAATGGCCAGTGGATATAAGCAAGGCGAACCGTGAAAATTATATCTCTATCATATGTGCCTCAGCAACTTGCGCTAGTACATCGAAAAGACAATAAAATGTTATTATTTCTTAATGAGGGCTTATTGATCGGTCCTCAAAGTTTCATCAAGCACTCTGTGGTATACCGTATATGACAGAAAGAAATACGAAATGAATCATTCACTCCAATGTGCAGAATGTGGGTATCAAGAAATGTTTTCAAGGAGACTAATAAATATAAGGTAACGCACTTTTTCCGCAGTCTCCCCTGGTTGTTCTTTCTTAACGGGGACTGGAATCCGCCATAACTGGTTATATTCCTTGAGCGAGAGCTGATTACATCTATCAGATTACATTTGCCTGTGTCTGTTTCGTTAGACTGATGTAATCGGATCTCTTTAGTGCCTATTACCAGTACGGAGCTCAGTTAATTGGAAGCACCTGTCAGGAGCTCGCCAGTTAAAATGTTCCAGTGACACCTATACATAAACTGACAATTTAAATTGGTGTGCGAGAAATGAACACCGAACGCACTGGAGAAAAAACAGCTTTGATATCGGCGTGGGTGATGTCAGCTCTCATAACAACGTTTCAAGCAACACAATTCCGAGAACAAGCAGTTATGCTCAACTGTACTCGTATACCGGTGCAAAAATGCCCATGCATATTTTTCTCGAAATTCCAGATTATGGCAGCTGGCAGTCTGCTATTGTTTAAGAAAGGTGCGAGACTGTTGTTTTCCCTCACTCTATGAGATACATGCAAAACACAAAAGGATACCAGTGGGAAGAAGATATAACCGTTTGTGGTTAAATGAAAGTTAATTTGCGGGTCGGTTGATATCGAAGGCCAGTCTCATCCGCTTTTAGACGACCTGGGTGCTCCAACAAGATTTTGTCTGATCTGCAGGTTAACAGTCTCACTGCATAGCTCTGCATAGCACCTTCTCTCTTTCCATTCACGCCAGACACACACAGTTGCATTTACTCTGTAAGAACGACGCAGGTCACCCAAATTCGGTCACGGGATTATTTAGTCTAAGCATGGAAGGTGTCTGCATCTGTTGCCAAATGTCGAAAATCTTTTTCTTCGGTTAAAAATAACAAGAGCTCTCCAATCGTGAGCTAAGAAAGTTATCGCAAAGGAAACCTCTGTTTTTACTTTACAATCATGGTGCCCAACATGAGAACAGAAGCGTCCGAACGACATTTGAAAGTCAACCGTCGTCTATGAATCATTATCTTCTACGTGTAAATAATAAAATGAGTAATAAAATGTCATGTACTGCAGTAGAAGATCCGAAAGAGCACCCAGAGAAGTCAATTCACAGTCTAACTCTGCAATAAGAAGACTGAGGGTGGCAGACATTTGCATGGGCCTGTTTGCCCTCGGGCGTAACCGCCTTGTTTGCATCCAATTCTTGGAATGCTATACTCTACCAGCTGATCTCACCATAGTATACACAGACATGAAAGATATATTCTCTTCAGTCAGATCCATGTTCAGTTCTCTTAAATTGTCAATTTCTGTGAGATGTAATTAAAAGTTCGGTAGGTCTTCCGTGTAAGTGTCTAGTAGTATATAAAATTTAAATTTATGCACAAAATGAGTTGAAAAAGAGGTAGAGGTGTTGATCTTTGCCCTTTGCTAATGGAGTCTAAATTGCTCTAATATTACAGTTAATTGCTGGCAACATCGCTGCAGTAAACCTGCAGTAAATTACTGTAAAAATGGAATAGAAGTAACGTCATCAGTATATTAGCCGCCTACAGAGCTCGAATTTTGAGGGATGGGGTAAGTGACGTGTGCCGTTGTGGGAGAGGT
>JAVTVY010036271.1:0-16543 GCA_036873755.1 Hanleya hanleyi | reverse complement strand
TAGCTAAATAGTTCATTTTCCATATTTCGTTAAAGTTAATTGTTGAAAATTCTATTCCAGGCATGCTGAAATCTGTCACCCAGTCCAGCTTTACATCCTCGCATAGTTTTATGTTTGATCCACTAAGTGAACCTATTCAAGTCGCCTTGGTTTTGTCAACGTTAATTTTAAGATCAGATATATATAAATATAAAATCGATCCAGTATATCTAACGACCTTCTTAAAGAATGTTCTGAGCCATCAAGAGTCAGCTGAGTGTCATCAGCGTATTGGCTTATTTTGAACTCAATATCTTTTATACCGCTAATATTATGATCCGAGCGTATCATTATATACCTAAAATTTCAGCACACATTAAAAAATAAAAATGGGGATATAGGATCACCTTGCCTGCACCCGCGAGTATTGTGGAAAAATGGAGAGAGGTGACCGTTTTGGACAACGCATGTTTGAATATCTTTATAAAAAGTACGGATCCATCCAAAAAACAAGCAATTCTTAATAACATGGGTGTTTTTATATTTTTATCGTGTTTCATTTCATTGTATGAGGTGTATCGAGATTATTTGGGTATTCAGCCTGTCTATCGAATCAAGTATTAATAATACCTGATTCAATAATACACCTGGGATAAGCTACGCGATTGCAAAGAATGATCAGTTAATAATTTATCGACGGAGTCGTATACCGGTACGTTTATCCGGACATAGATATCCGTATTCTGCTTTGGATTAAATTAGCTCGGTGAGGAGGATTATGCATACAGAATGAAACAGTTGCAAGAGTTTCATTCTCTTAATCTTCATCGACCAACTTTTTGAAGATAATGCTTGTTTGGCGTCTTTTGAAATAAATATTTGGATTTCGGCATATCAATGTCCGTCTAATCTGGCTACTCATCAATTCTGGTGTTTTCATCCCTGTGTAACATAGTGGTACACTAAAAGCCCTCCCCCCTCCGCCCCCGGGGAGGGGCATCCATGCAATTGACACTGCGTTAAAACGCAAGATTCCATTTCCGGAAACCTGTTGGAAACTGGCTTGGAAACTGTAACGTTACAGTTTCCAATAGGTTTCCGGTGAGTTTGCAAAATCGGAAACTTGAGCCCTTCACGTAGTGTGAGCACCCATGCAGATTAAATGTAATACTGCTATTTTCCAGAGGTCTTCGTAATCAACACCGGATAAGGGTACACCTGAGCTTATTTTCCTCTCTCATACTTGGTGGAGTAAGTGTCATACTGTGGGACGTCCTGGTCACTTACGACAAGCTGACCAACAAAAACACCGTAGACACCAGGATGTACTTAAACACCGTGAGTATTTAGGAATATACAAATCTCTCCTACGCTGCCTTGGCTTCTCCCTCCAACTCTCTCTCCCTCTCTCTCTCTCTGTCTCTCTCTCTCTCACGATCACTGCATGTTGACCTTATTAAGATTAGTGTGTGCTCTTACCTATGCGAGTAAATTTTGCACACGGTCAGCCAGTATTATACCCGATTACCCCACGAGTTATGTTGGCAGTCTTGAACTTATCAGACAACTCCTCTAGCAATGTAGAACGCACAACAAGAAGCGCATGAAAGTGGTCTACACTATCGATGCGTGGTAGAGGTAAGGCATTTCGCAAATCACGTCCTGTAACGAAAATTACTGTCTGTCGAATTAATCTCTTAATCGAGATTTTGAAGGAAATGCATTATAATGTACCACGGTTATTGTATGACAGATCTTCTTCAAATCGTAACCATAGTTAATAAGTTCATACATTTATTGAGCTATTTGGTTGTTGTTGTTGTTGTACCTACTGTGTTATCCAGGCGCTATGAAAGCGATTGTTCCATCTGGACCTGCTTTGGCCGCATACTGCTATAGCAGAATTCGTGATGATTTCCTTCGACCAGGTTATTCTGGTGATGTATATTCTATCTGCTCTAACGCTATGATGAAACAATCATTATGGTCGGGGGAAATTTAGTAGAGGTATATCCCTACGTAAACACCTAATCTGTCAACATCCATCAGCGGTTCATTTCGATTAAGATTTCCCCATTGTCGCCGAGGTGACACTGCGATGCCCTATGCTAGCTCTCTGGAAGACGGTAGCCACAACTGTTCCTATCAATAATGCCTTCGGTTGATAGTCACACAGGTCGTTTATTGATCTCTGTGTGCTATAACCCGTACCGTATAAAAGTTCATTTTGATGCTCCTCACCTGTTATTTTCGGGAACCTAATTCCTTCTTTGCCACGCTTGTCGCTTTTATTAAAGTTTCCGGCGCTGGTGATTAGCTGTACACGAGCCGTTTTCACATCGACCCTAACCTTCCCCATATTACGGTAGGCGCCATATTGCGTGTATATGAGCCACTACGTATGCGCAGTTATACAATATGATGTCTACCGTAATATGGGGAAGGTCAGGGTCGATGTAAAAACGGCTCGTGTATAGCTAATCACCAGCGCCGGAAACTTTAATACGTCTACCGTAATATGGGAAGGTCAGGGTCGATGTGAAAGCGGCTCGTGTACAGCTAATCACCAGCGCCGGAAACTTTAATAAAAGCGACAAGCGTGGCAAAGAAGGAATTAGCTTTCCGAAAATAACAGGTAAGGAGCATCAAAATGAACGTTTATACGGTACGGGTTATAGCACACGGAGATCAATGAACAACCTGTGTGCCTATCAACCGAAGGCATTATTGATAGGAACAGTTGTGGCTATGGTAGACGGTATAGTAGTGTGAGAGAATGGGATTTCCCATGGGCTGACCAATTCAGGACGCTAACTCAAACGTCCACCACCCACAGGCATTTGATAAGGGTCAGTATAAGATGGGTATCTCAGTAATTTCCTAATTATCCGTGGTAGTTATGTATCTACATATATGGACCCCACCAACTAAGGTGCGTGTTAGAAGAATGGGGTACCGTATATATAACATTATGTCAATAGTGAGTATATAAAGTTTTATTTGTTACTATACCGACACAAAGATCAATTGTGATTCATTTATCAATGAATAACTAACTGTGGGCCAGAGATCATCCATCCATACTGACTCCATGTTACTAGTATATGGGGTATATATATAACAGCACGAGAAGGGCGAGTACACTACACACACATATCATTTTAATCATTACAAAGACAAATTGGTGACTGATGACAACCCATCCATTACTGACCCTTATCAAATGCCTGTGCAATCACCGGAACACATGTCTAAGGTTAACTCTCGCAGCGGCTTCCCGGAGTTCAGTTGATCTGTACAAAATGACCACTAGTATCCTGTGATATTGATAATATATCACGCTGGAATTAATTTTTTAGTTCTCTCGATATAAAATTCCAGTAATGCTGTTGCTTGTACCGGGGCTCAGTTACATAGGGAGACGTCATGATGTACTCGTGGTTGAGTTGACAAAGGTCATTGATGCCATATAATGTAGTAGCAGGCGGTCCGTGAGAGATTCGCTTATATCCCATGTCCAGTGAAATTGCCGAATGATAAAACGCACACACCTCTATGATCGTACAGAGCACTATTGACCTTTGTGCCAGTGAACTCGAATACATTATGAGGTCTCCCTATGTAATTGAGGCTCGGTTCATGAAACAGCATTACTGGAGATTCATATGGGGAGAATTACAAAGTTATTTCAAGCGTGATATATTATCAATATCACAGAGTATTATGGCAGTCATTTTGTAGAGTTCAGTTGGTATACACGCTGCAAAAATAGAAAGTTTATGCTGAGTTATCTATTGATTCTTGACAACCTCCAAAGCGGACGACAAATATAAATGGACAGACTTTACATTATACTAGCTAGAATACATTGGCCACCGCCTCCGTAACTGCTAACCGCTATAATACATGATGTGACGTAGTATCGCAGTAAGATTGGTAGTAACAGTTACACCCAATGGCAGTACCATTCGAACAAAAATCGAGTGTTGCATCACGGAAGATGGGCTGGTGTTGGATTTTGAATACTCAGTCTGTGAAACATACATAATTAGTCACACTCATGATCCCCGCGTGAGTTACATTTCGTGTTGTGTGTTGTAGAGTCTGGTGGTGTATGCTGTTTGACGAGTGTCGGTGTTGTCTAGCAAGTACAACCCAACGATGCACACTTCTAGCTGGTTAATTTGCTTCTGCTATAACCTATGATTATCTATTCAATCTCGTACTAGCATTTCGACAGGTGCTGCCCAGATAGCACCGGCAGGTGCTTTGACATATGACTCTCCAATCTTTACAGCATAGGAAATATTTGTGTTGGATGATAACTGGACTAGTTTAAGTTGCCACAATTGTCCTCAACGTAAGCGTAATGGCCATCTCTTGGAATAGAAGGATGATCTGATACATATTTGCCTCATTTGCACCAGTTACCTATAGTTTAAAACATCGCTCCATGCTGTAGGGATAGGAAACTGAGCAGAAGAACGAACTGCAAGTCCAGCATTCAATACATATCTTCCAATACTTTGCGAGAGTGTAAATTTATGCGATGTTCTTGGCTGGTTTAATAGGTACATGAAGCAAGCGGAATAACATCCCTAACGGACTATATTTGGACAAGTTATAACGTATCACCGTTTGGATCATACATGTAGTAATGAACCGATCGATCAACGGTGTGTGTATAAGAGTTTCCGGCATGTCCTTTATGGGGTTGTTAAAATACTCATCAATTCTTAAAGATGGCTTTCTACTCGAGGCATCATTACCAGTACGTTTAATGGTGGTCGTAATAAGACACTGCATAGAGGACAATAACTCAGGTTTTGAGAGCTGATCTTACAGTTTATGTTTTTCATAACAATTCTAACGTCAAAATAAAGATAGAGAACATCACAGGAATCATTCCTAATCCAAATCAACTGTATATACAAAAGCCGATTAATCAGATTACCGGTACATACTTACATGTATAATTTGTATATACACATATACACACATGTATAAAACACGCACACATACTTAGTTACACACATATTTATATATAAACCTTTATACATACAAAAATACACATGTAGACTATAGTGTGTATAGATAGGTATATTCTATAGATATTTACCCTATATAAAGCCATATTTGATCATTATTTTGTCGTAGCGATGTGTCCCGACTAGCAACCCATTCTGCGATAGATAGTTAAAATATCCCCCGTTAAAATTGTCCCTCCACGACCCGAATAAACGTCCTATCTCTCTCAGTCTCAATTCCCATCTGACGATATCAGAGCATGCACGAAGATTGCCGAAGTTCTAGCTTCGGGCCAAAACCGGTTTGGAGTAGTTCTGCCCGGATGAGGCAATCTCCTGGCATGTACGATTTATTTCGAGGTAACAGGGCTAGCAGTTTGGATCGTAAAGCTATCTCTGTAACAATTTACACAAATTATATGATACAAAAAAACAGTATTCATAAGAAAGTTATATACGTGTTTGAGTATGTTATAAGTTTAAAACAGTCAGACTACGCGAATCTTTCCTGATTCTTGACCGGTATTTAAGTAGTTGAGTAGTGTGTAGTCAGAATAACGACATATGTGTATGTGGGGGTCATGTTAATTCTTGTCAGTGGGCGTTTATTCCCCCTCCCGCCCCGCCCCCACCAAGGCAAGTTATCTCCTCTCATACCAAGGAGACATGAGAAACTCATGAATATTATGAGAGCCTTACCGCGGATCGAACAAATTCAGTATGTTGTTTGCAAGTCTGCGAAATTAATCGTAGAGAGATCCTTCATTTGTGAATTTCTCTCCTGAATTAATCATTAAAACAAATTAGTCAACTGTAAGGCGAAAGAAATCAGCAGGTTTTAAATACTTGATTGATCAATTCAAATTTTGTCAACGAAATCCAATCGTTTCATTGGCTTGTGGCCTTGCCCGCCCATCTATCTCCGTCTGCTCGGAGCCAATTCCGTGGGCATAAACCAGAAATCCTGGTGCTAGTCCCATCCAACCCTTGCGCTCTTGGAATATTCTTCATCGCTCGATGGAAAGGTTGAACTGAATTCGAGGGATAACTGGTGCGAATTCACATAACTTGGATTAATTTACGAGCGCAAAGCTTCGATAGGACGAGCGCCAAGATTTCTGATCCATGCACACGAAACTCAGGTGCGTACGTGGAGAAGTTCGCTAAGCCTGTATTTTAGAACCCAAAAACTAAATTATATTCCATTCACTCAGTCACATTTAAACGCACATCGTGTTGTATGTTGTATTCTATTTTACCTTTCCTATTCCAGACAGGCTGTAAGATCTTGTCAGTGCTGAAAATATATTTCAAAAGTACTAACTACATGTGGATGTTCTGCGAGGGCTACTACCTGCATAGACTGATATACAACGCATTCAAGCCACCCAAATCGTTACTGCCACTATACCTGTCGGGGTGGGGTGAGTGTAATCATTGCTTTTTGAGTGCACCGAGTCTATATCGATGAATCTGTATGGAAGCGGTTCACATGCTCTCAAGGTCTGGGCAGCGAACTTTGCAAGGAACAGTGAAATTTGTAGTCATATCCAAGTCCTGGCAGATTTTAGTCAGTCCAAACACAAATACGTGAATTATTTATTGTCCATTCGAGGTCGTCCTGCGAATAAAATGTCATGAATGTTTGTGCGCAATTGATATAAAGTAATTTCCACCGCTTCCCCTAACCGTTGCCTGATAATGTCATGCAGCCGTTTTGCTGGATTTCCAGAAAGATTTTGAAGACGAATATGCTATCTTTATATCATGTAATCATCTGTCGTGTAATTTAAGCCATATTGATTCGTTCTTTAGGGAGTCTGCTGTATTTTCTACATATAGGCCTATATATTTTCAGGGATACCTGTCATTTCATCCGCCATATACAGCATTCTCAGAGTGGTATTTGCCAATGAAAGGTATGAAATCATTGGAACATCTCAATTCCTGAAGTCCATGCCGTTATTTAAATAGCTTCGACCAGAGGTGGTCATTGCCGTATTGTTTCCTTCCTACACTCTCAGAAATATTATGGGAATAATCCTGAATAGATCAGGCTGCACATCCACATCTCAATTTCAGGGATTTTACCTGAAATCCAGGGATAATTTCCTGAATTTCAGAAAAAAGATCCCTGAATGAGAGGGTTTTCCCTGAAATTCAGGCAAATTTACCACCTGATTAGTAAGTTCCCGACCCTATTCAGGTACGTAAAATCGCCTAAAATTCAGGCAATTTAGCTTTAATTCATGGATGATATAACTGAAGTTCAGGAATTCATCCATGGATTTCAGATAAAATTCCTGAAATTGCGTTGTGGATGTGCAACCTGATCTATTCAGGATTATTCCCTGAATATTTCTGAGAGTGTTCGTTGAATTCTAAACTTTGATCGTTGAACTGTGTAACATCTACTGCATAACATGTTATTTTCTCGTCGTTTTAACTGTCGCGTATTTCGCGAGTGCCCGATGGAATAATATGTTGGTATATGTTCAATAGTTGAAATATTCTTGAGGAGATTATGTAACGTTTAAATCGGGTGCTAAACCACCATAAAAATCATTCAAATCGGGCGCCATTCGCTAAACCACCACGTGGTTTGTGGTTGTGCGAATGGCGCCCGATTTAAATAGTGTGTGGTTTAGCGAATGGCACCTATTTAAACGCTACAAGTGCGATTATGTTTGCGACACTTCACCAGCCCATATCTGTGTTTCTGGTGAATGCTGCAATCATTACATGTCGCCGCGGATTAACCGTTTTTCAGTAATCGACATACATTACGGTTGGACACGAGAGTAAGGTACGGGTCAACACGTATCAGAGCACCGCCGTCCCACTTTATGGATGTTATATTTGTCTGTTTCCAGTTGTTGGGCGATCAGTTTTGGCGGATACGAGTGGATTATCTATGCACCTAACCTGATCTGCCTTGTGGTAAGTAACATTGAAAACAAATTAAACAAAAGGTAACTTTAAGTTAAATTTTGATGTATATTTCTAGCACTTGTGTTTATGTTAAGGGATATTAAATATAAATGTAATCCAAATTTCGTTGATAAGGAATATCACACTGTATGGTACATGTAGACGAGAGCGGCCACTCCACCTCTTGCAATATTCATTCACTAGGATTATAACGCGAGAATGTGAGAACCAGATGATGTGAAAGAGCCAGTGAGCTATGAAGTATTCTCTCCTCTCAGTCTCGCGTTGACACCCCCGCACATTCTCGAGTTCTTGCACTCTCGCATTCTCGCGTTATATATATATAAACCTGTTCAATGTATCGAATGAGAACGCGATGGACCGATGTCCTCTTGCATACCGATCAGTATGTCGGCACCTCTTCCCACTTCCCTTACATGTGTTGTAATTTATTCTCACTATGCTATAGATGACATTTGCCGCGTTCAGTGATAGGTCCTTTCCAGGACTAGCCAATCTAGCCCCAGAACTCACTAGCTGCGAAAGTGACCTCTGGCCTCAATGGCCTAGTGGATTTCTGGGAGCGGAAACCGAAACGTCGCACCTGTTTGTTTACTTTCTTATTTGTTCTACTTTTTATGTGTTTTATACTCTGTCCCAAATGGGGTGCTCAGTACAATAAAGAATCTTTCTTATCATGCGCACAATTAATTTTCGACGGAACCATATCTCGCATTTGTCTATTTCCGTATTGGCGGAAATTGGCGCAGTTGCTGAGTTCTGGGGATAGATTGCTATTATTCAACTAAACATAGAAATAGTTTTGTATAATTTGAATGAATTATGTTCGTTTGGTTAAAATTAACTGAATTTCACAATAAAATGCGGCCGGATCTCTCGAATATCAAAGGCACTATTTCGTAGCCGGCTCACTGCGTGATCGTCATACGCTTCCCAACGGTGGGGATTTGTGCGTTCTATTTGAGAGACTACGTTCCGCCAATACGGAAATAGCCGAACGTGAGATTGCGGACCAGCTTGCGATTATCCTGAGTATTAATTGGATGGGGCAGGAGTGCCCCATACTTCGACGAGTTATATCGGTGTTAGCTTCCCTTTCTGACACATGGTCTCTTCATTCAGCTCATTCAAGTCGGACTACAGTCTGATAATCGTAGTAAACCTACACGATAGTCCAGTGGTAACAATGTTGTCGGAGAGTTGTGTGCTTAGAACGGACATAAATCTGACGGCAATCCACCGTATTTTCAGAAATACAGCATATTATTATACATTCAGAATGGACACCAGTTCATCAATTTTATTCATGACGTTACACTGTAAACAAGTACCGTAACATTAAGAAACAACGTTCTCATAGGCGTGCTCAATTTATAAACTTTCCCAAACTACCCGTGCGTAAAATAACCATTGAGCACGCCTATGAAAACATTATTTCTATTCTGTTGCACTAGTCAAATTTATTATCAAAGATTAAAATGAAAGGTTGAAAAAATATGATAAAATTTGACATGCTTTCTCGCCTTTGTTGAAAAAAACCCTGGTCCACTGATATTGGCACGATGTTCCCGTCTCGGTTGGCATCGTGCCAGTATCAGTGAACGAGTTTATGTGGTCTCTCAAATTGGAAGTGATTCTGTCAGCTGAGTCAGGTTTTGTTGAACACACGTGAATATACATGTAGGTCTATTTGTGTCGCTTTGTTAATCAATTTCACGATGGAAGCAACAGTTAAACTTGAGAAAGAAATTCCATCTGGTAATTTATTTGTTTGTCTTATTCGATTGTGACCTGTATGAAAGCAGACGTTCCTTTCCTTACCCGACTTGTGGAATACAGTCTCCCAAATGAACACCTGCAATTGACAAATGTACATTTCACACAACTGTGCTAAAACATTCTATAAATACACAGTTAGCAAGAAGAGACAGAAGTGTTATAGAATAAACGGTATATTATACTTGACTATAACCACGACAGAGAACTTTTATACTCCGATCATATCGGTAATACCTGATACAATTAGTGTGCTCCCCCTTATATATAGTCTTCTGCTTTCTTATTTACAGGCAAACGTCCTTTTTCTCTGTCATATTTTGAAGATATTAACAACACAACTCCACGTGCATCCTAACGAACCCAGTAGCTTCAGGTGAGAAATCGATAGATATCTGACCGATAGATAGATAGATAGATAAATCGATATATATCTGCGCCAATAATCTGTGTGTGCTTTGATAAATTGCACGAGAACGGGCTGGAGATAAGCATAGAAAGATCAAGATGGCTGATCTGGAAACCTTGTATCCATCGTTTTATAAAGGTGGCTCTCTACGCGAAGCATCAGTAGTGATGTCAGGTTTAATGGTGGTCATAATGGGGAAATATCTTGAGGGCATACATATGAGCCAATACGTTGTGTTTTTTATAAATTGCACGGGGAGAGGTGTGGAGACATACTCAGGATCTGGGAACCGTTTTTGGCAACCAGAATATATGGAATTGTGTCGACGTCATGTGACCGTGACGACGCTCCACAGTATCTCAGACACACAAGGGTCACCTGACTGACTCGCTAACCGGATACCGGATATGACCTTTCCTCTTGAAGAAATGAATATAATCTGGATACACTCGTGGCCGTATATTTCAATAAACCAGACAGAAGAACGGGTCTTACTTTTGAGAAATTATAAAGCGCCTTAATGAATTATGAAAGGAATCTTGTCAAACATGGAATGGCAGGAGAGAAATTATTAATTAATGTATATCTGCTAAATATTGAGTTTCATGACTTCTTGCCAGTACACCGGCTTCTTTTCCCATCACTTTCGTGTGTTGTGTAACTGTTCAACTGTAAAACAACCAAATAATTAAGACAAAACTGAGACAAGGGTGTTGGTGCAACTCGTGATCGCGCTTAATTTATCTTTAATGGGAAGACTAACCCCAGCCACGACAATGTAAGATATTATCCGTCGTCGAGAAGAAGGGAAAGCGGAAGCTCGGACAAGCAGAGGTGCACGCTCAAGCATTCGCCAGTGAATGATTATGGAGAGCGAATGCCACGGTTACTGCCTGCGCCAGTATGAGCCAATGAATGGGTCGGTATATACCAGCAAATCGGATACAAGTTCATTAAAACGCAACATTATTAGTTTTGTGGAAAACGATGCCGGCGTACTGACAAGACGTCATATGACCCATAGGTAAATATACTGACTGCATATTTTTGAAAGCATCACAAGAACCAAAAGTGATCCCTGTGATGATTTGTATCCCAGCCACTCTTTTATTGTAGCTGTTCATGTGGTCATCTTGAATGACATGACCACACGGCCCCTAGAACCGTCTTGAGCGGTATCAGACACAAATATGTTAAAGCGATGATGTAATAGCCTTTCAAGTCATCTGATGGAACACGATGAACTATGTGACCGTGAGATAGAGAAAAAACTGGCCAACCGAGGAAGTATTTATAGAATGCAAGTTCTTATTCAGAACAAATACCTGTGAGGCCCGACGCCGACCAAGCGCTTCATTCCTCACAAACCTACACTCACAACTACAACTACAATTCCAAAATGTGTCTTGGATACTGTGTGGAATGTCGTAGAGCCTTTATAATAACTGACATCAACATCAATCTCGAAAGCGACGTTAACCCCTATTCACTCACTCACTCACCCTGGCATCAACACAATTCCATGTGTTCTGGCTGCAGTCAAACTGCCAAGTGGGTTAACCTACAGGTATAAAGGGCATGATACCAAGTAAATCATCATTTCTCTGAGTGTCTAATCGTGATTATATCGTCATAATCTTAAACACCTGACGATACATAGATTCACGAACAAGAGAAAATCTCAAAAATAAAGCGAACGACCTCTGGAAGCTAAAGTTACGTGTATCCTCTGATTTGCTTCATAGCTATATTGTTCTTTTTCTTTTTGTAACAGGCGTGCCTTAAAAGCAACTTTCGTGCTTCTTCCGTTATTCGGGTTACATTTGTTTGTTACTATATATCGAATGCCTCCTGGGACCCCGGGAGAATCTACCTATGAACAGTTCACCATATGCATCGTCAATTCACAGGTACTACCATTAATATCACGTGTTACACGTCTCCATGGTGTTTAAATGAACAATAACAGTCAAAGCGTGATTAAGATACATAGTCTAGAAAACGACTTGGAAATTTATTTGGAGACAGCATAGTGGTCGACGATTAGGATTTTATATAGAAAACACAATCATGCCTTGCTGACATCATTGAAATCTGTTGACCGCTTCTCTCTTGTAGTAAACCATCTTGTGTTTTAATTAGTTTTACTTCATACATATTCGGAATTGGTACTAAATAGGTTTTTCGATTATGGACGCGAAAATTCTTTCATGGACGAAGGCTGAATATTGAATTTCGGATGTGTCGCTTGCTATGCAAAATAAGTTATTATCGCGTGCATTTAATTTTGGCGTTTTCGCCAGTGGAAATATCCACGAAAATCTCATGCACGCAAAAATAAATGTGTAATGGCTGAAATTCATAAGGGCAAATCTACATGTATAATGTCGCAGAATCTGGAAAAGTCGAGAAGCCCGAAAATAAGATGCCGCGTAAACTTTTATGCTGTCTACGAACTGCATGCGTTTTCTGATAAGAATACTGTTACTTAATATGATTAACCTTGAACAGTCGTAGTGCATGACATGTAAAGGACCAAAGATCTAATAGGAAATTTTCGCCAATGTAGAAAATGCAGAGTAGTTCAAATCAAGTTTCTACGTTTTCTACCTTAAAAGTCGCAATCCAACCACATCAACAAACCACGACTGAGGGGCTTTTAGTAAAATACATCAGTTTGCGACAAGTAAATCTATGCTGGTTGGCATTGTTCGGACATTCTGGTAACGCATGTTATCGATCAAACTTGTCACATTTGAAGGAATATAGTAGCTGGCCGGCTCATCCCCAGAGATGCCACGATAGGACTCCTTGATTCTTCAGGTTGCTGATTCAGTGAGACATAACATAGGATGTCACGAATTGTGACTTCGACGATTATTTTAATGGAACGATTCACATTACTGTCAGGAAACACAGGCTAGTTCTGTTCCCTAAAGTGTCGTTATTCATTCTTCTCTGCTTAAGTACGGTACATCGCGTAACAGCACATCCTCATTAATACGTCAGATAATCAGTCGATCAGGATCATTATCGATGTCAACTTTGAGGTGACCACAATGGTAGAGGGACACGAGGGGCAACGACACACGGGTCGTCGTCCAGATGATGTCGCTCAAAACCAATAAAAATTCGTACCGGGTGTACGTTGATTGATGACGGTCGGGTATTCGACAAGTTTTATCCCATTGTCCACTTGTTTTATATAACAACCGAATTGGATCTTCCTGACATTCTCTACGCCAACGAGCCTGGAGTAATGCCGTTATCACAGAGATCAACTATATATCCTTAACTCTTCTGAAATGCTCTATTTCAGTCCTTAGAGGTCGCAGCATCATACACTGCCACACTGTAAATAAATCGGACGACGACGTCTTCTATGAGTGTTCAAGACTGAATACGCGTGTTAAAGTTGCGAACACTTACGTTAGATTTAGAATGTTATCGTTCAAACTTTGAATGCGTGTGTTAAGATAATGTTCTGCATTTGAATACCCGCGTTAATGGTTTGAATGCTAAAGTTCAAACTTAAACATGGAAGATAACAATTTGAACACAATTACGCGTTCAATAAGTGGATTATTTGGATTATGGACGCGGATATTCTCTAATGGACGACGGCTGGATTATGAATGACGGACTAGACGCTTGTAATTACAATTTAGGCGTTCAATAAGTTTTCCGTTTACATCTCATTCTAGGAAGGCTCAGTCCTTCAGCGGTGTTAGGACATTTCGACAGGTGACTTTTCGGCAAGCGAGATTTCAGTCCGCGACATTTCGGCACAAGACGAGGGAACGATATTTCGGCACGCGATATTTCGGCAACCAAAATTTTAATTTAATACACTTTTGACACTGTTTAAGTATTTCATATACACCTTATGGAATTTTCGGTCTTCAAGACGACAAGGGCTTGTTCGCGATCTTAAGATGTTGCAACGCAAGGTCGTCTGTTGACCCGGGGGATGGTCTCCATAAAACCCATTCAGATAATAGATTCCAGTCTCGAAGACTTGGTAGCCTCTTTAAATGAGACAGGATACAACAATTAACGACGGAGTCCATGTCTGCTGAATATTAAGTCGAGGCAGACCAACACAGCTTCACTAACATCAGACCATTTTGTAAATTTCTTTCAAAACTGGGAGATAGTACATCTATCATCGAGACGTGAGGTTGAATTAGACTTCATTGAGAAATGATGGTATTAGTCTGCATGATACGCACCGGTCATCCGTCTTTATACACTGCTATACATTACAGGATCAAGTTAACTCACAACTAAGTCCTCAAACTTTCGACAAAGTTTAGACAAGCTGCTCAGCTATGTCTTATTATCTAAACACGCACATCAAATTCAGGAGAACTCGGTATACTTCCAGTGCGGTTACATAATCATGCAATGTTAAATCATACAAATTGAAACTTACATAACTGTTTCTCACAAATAGCTGTATTCGCGAATGTTCACAATAACTGACCTAAAGGGTCATGAAATTGAATTTCGGAAATAGCTCTGTCAAAACACATCACAATATATTTAAGGTTGCATGCATACAGATTATATAAAATTGGTAAATGAAAAGTCGAACTCCACGCAATTATATGGTGGCTAAGAAGTCTACACTTACGTGAACGTATGATGGCTATATGACACGACCGGAAGGGAGTCCATTCATCTCAAAGTAGAAAAACTAAATGCATAAGTGATTAAAACGATATCCAAAGTTCAGAGAATAGTCCGTTTGCACTAGCTAAGTTCGTTATCCGCAATATCAGTCAAATATCGTAAACAATTATGCAATTACCATATTATTCAAATACCATAGTCCATGTTCATAGCGTAGGTCATAACTCCATATTTACCCAAAATGTATCAATGAAAAGACTCTAGGTATGTGAGACGACATGTCAGTCACACGACCAGTGTGCACATGTCAAAACAATTGCTTGAAAACATTTCAAGCGCCGCAGTCGCGAAGTCAAAATATTGTATCAAAACTTTACACAAAATCAAAACAATTATTGGAAAAGCCTTACCTCAGCTTCAAATCCAAAATAGGTTATCAAGACAAAAGAAAATACATGTAGAACAGCAATTGAATACAGGAAAGTTTCAAAACAGGTGAGAGTACGTTTCGTGCGCCAAAACGCACACCCACTGGCAAGAGTCATGAAAGAAAGAAAAACTAAAAAAAAACATTACAAAGTTGGATATAAAGATGGAAAAATAAAGTCACGTGGAGCAGTCTCCGGATTACTGTCCAGTGGCAGGTCATGCATTAATTTCAATGTCACCGGGAAAAACAAAATTGAGAACAATACCTATACTATACAAAATCTCGACAATCGTGTCAAACTGTCCTGCACTGATACATCAATTGACATATTCAATGCCTGTCACGAAGTGGCATTCAAACGGGCAGTAATTCTGGTAACGTTCAAAAGGTTGAGAATGGCAGTGTTAGGCATGGGAATCTTATCTGCAAGAAATGCGAATTCTTCAGAATAGAGAGTATCAGACTTTATGTTCCAGCCCACACTAATAGAAACACACTTATTCCGAAACAGAACTAACATACTAGTTCAATGCAAGAAAAATCACTATGACGTCAGTAGAAAGGATTCACGCGGTGAAACTCGATCAGTTATGACAAAATAATTCTGCGCAAATGACAAGGGACCTTGCCCAATTCATACCACTGCATGGTATCTCAATATTGTTGCAACAAAAATATTCAAACACAGACATAATTATTCTGTGGTTATGTCCCAAACATTCTTCCATAGTTATAACCAAGTATCAGATTTCTCTAGCACGGTCAGTGCTAACCAATATACCTCATCCTGGCAAGCTCGCCATTATGGAATTTTCGGTCTTCAAGACGACAAGGGCTTGTGCGCGATCTTAAGATGTTGTAACGCAAGGTCGCCTGTTGACTCGGGTGATGGTCTCCGTTTCCGCCTAGAACACGTTAGGGAGATCCCGCTCTCTAAAATGAAGGATTTTGCTGAATTCATTATGTCAACTGATTTATTGAGCAAAAACGACCTTTTTACCTTCATGTTAGACAGCGGGATCGCCCTAACCAATAGAACCCTTTGCAAAAGTGGGGATTATTTAGTAGTGGGTATCAAATTCTCGGATAGAATACCTTGAAAATGGTGTCTCCAGGTTCTGAAATTGTGAATCGCATGAGAGTTTTATTGTAGAACATTCCACATCCACGTCTGATTAAATATTTTTAAAAAGTCCCACGACACGCATATTCACTGCATTGCTCATCTGGGTTGACAGCTTGTACATTCCGAGTTGAATTGCGTTGATCACATGTGTCGGTTTCAGTCTGCATCGGATCTCTGGGTAGGTTCCAGTCGAAGTGTCAGGCTATTGA